>RJWT010003845.1:0-35113 GCA_004365215.1 Cuniculus paca
CACAAATATTCAAACATCATATTGAAACTCTTGCTATGGAAACTTGATGACAATTAGCTTGAAGACCACAATCTGTCACCCACAACTAATAATTTTAATGTATGAAATATCTGAAAATGTGTAAGTCTTCCAGGTGTCCAAGTCCTATCTACAAGGAGGGATGGCCAAGAGAATGAGAAGTGGGATGAAGGAGATGTTTTGTTTTGTACAGCTACTTTATGAAGCCCTGAAGATTCCATCATAAAATAGCCTAAGTTCACAATGCACCTTCCTTTGTGATATAGGATCTCTGTATCTATCTAAATGCCAAAACAATAATAGGAGTTAAGCCAGGAGGCCAAAATTTACCAGCCTCCACCTGGTTGACTGGTCCTCTTAAACTAGCTGTTCTATAGTCACTCTGACCACAATGCTCGCTTGGACAGAATCCTATATTAGGACTCTGCGACTTACAGAATATGTCCAAATTACTACACCAGTACTGAAGACCATTCCTGGGTTGCTCCCTAGCCAAGAACTCTAGTAAAATCTTCTATTCCACTAGATGGAGCTTCTAATCTAGAAAAATAATATCCCTCTTCTGAGTATTTACTATATGCACAGGCACTGCGTTGAATAGTTTAGGCATATTTTCTCAGCAACCCTGCAAAGGAGCCATTTTGTCTTAGAGTTAGAGATGAGAACACTGTAGTCTAAAATGATAATGTAACATCCCTGAACCCATCACCTCAAAAATAATGTAGCCAGAATATGAATACCTATTCCAGGCCCTCTTAACCCCATAACCCCATAGCAACCTCAGTCAGGTCTGTAATTTCTGACTTTAGTCTGTCTCCATCCTTAATGGGCAGTGTGGTGCTGGATGTAGACACTCCATCAACTTTTGTTGAATATGACAGGAGCCTTCCTTGCTTTTTGGCTGTGTTGACAAAGGTCATCTATCCCTCGTTCAACCCTCTCTTCAAGTTCATGCTCTTCTACAATGCTGCCCATGACTGACCTCTCCAGCCCATTTCCCTCTCTCCTTAACTCATGCTGTGATAAAAATTTGTAGCTAATGCTCTCCTTCCTTGCAACATTCACGCATTTGTTGTCCTTTTTCATTTTTTTTTGTTCACATGGTTAATTCCTAAACTTTGAATTATTTACACCACTCAGATCAGTGCCCTCAGGGGTAGCTGAGTGAGAAATTTTCTGTGCCTGGCTGTAGCTTATTCATCTGCATGACTATGAGATTAAAAACCAGTTTTTGAGTATAGCTGTTTGCCAATTTGGAGCAGTTCTTTCTCACATGTAAACACCATCTCTTTTGTTGTGGAAGAAATCATTATTCTGACTTTAATCTGTTTATACTTCCTAGGAAACAATAGACTAGTGATTTCTTTTTACACTTCACATCATCATCGAGGATGAAAACGTTGAAGTGTGAATTCCAGCCACTGAGCCTCTTCCTGAGGGTAATGTAATATTTGTTTGCTCAATTACCTTCCCCTTTCCCGACCTGAAGAATTGATGAGGTGGTGACTGCTTCACTGTCTCACCCAGAAATCACTTTAGTGTCTGATAGACAGGATGGTTTCATGCTCTGCCCTTGCAGTCTGAGAATTACCAAAAAAAAAAAAAAATCTCATACACAGTAATGTTTATTCTTGCAATTAAGGAAGGAAATGTCTTAAGTCTTTATTTAAATATAACAAAAGCACTTAACTATCAAGTAAGAAGTCCAAAGGATAGCACTACAGTGTTGTCCTTCATACCCTATAGCTTTTTAATATTCTCTTTGACCAAATCTAGATTTCTAGGAAGGCAGGGGGTTGGCGGGGGGACCAAGATCTCTGAAATCAATTTAAGGGCCAAGCATAAAGATGTTAATGAGTGGAAACTTTTTAAAACAAATTTAAGACAGAATTGCATATAAATTATTTTCAATTTTATTTTTAATTGAAAAATAACTGTATTTGTGTGCATACATACATATAGGGGATACAACACTGTATTCTAACGGTGCTTACAATGTGGGGTGATTAAATTACGTGAATCCATCATCTGGAGGTGGTGAATACATTTAAAACCTACTTTTAGTAATTTGTAATGTAAAATGCATGATGATGTGTTTTAGCTGCCGTTCGGAGAAACAGATTACTGAAGTTTTTTTACTACAGTTTTTTCCTCTTGTCTGAAATTTTGTACCCTTTGATCAGCATCTCTCCCTTCCCCTTTTACTGTTTTCCCTCAGCTTCAGGTAACCACCATGTTCCTCTCTTCAATGGTTCTGTTTTATATGGGAGATTATACAGGATTTGTCTCTTTGTGCCTGGCTTATTTCACTTAGCATAATATTCTTCATGTTATTCTTGCTGTAGCAAATGACAGGATTTCCTTCTTCAAGGCTGTATGGTCTTCTGCTATGTGGTCCCCTCCACTATATATATATTATTTATAAAATATTTTATTCAGTCATCTGATGATGCATATTAGGTTGCTTCCATATCTTTCATATTGCAAATAGTACAACAGTGAACATAGGAGTACAGATTTCTCTTTGACAAGCCAGTTTCAGTAGATTGCTAAGTTGTATGGTCATTCTGATTTTCATTTTCTGAGCACTTTCCATACTGTTTTCTATGATCTCTAAATTAATTCACGTTCCCATCATCAGTGCACAAGAGTGTCCCCTTCTCTAAACTCTCAACAATACTCTTTATCTTTTTTTGCTAACAACTACCTTATCAGGTTTCCAGTGATATCTCATTATGTGCCAATTTTTATTTCCTGATGAGTGATGTTGAACTCCCTTTTGTATACCTATTTGCCATTTGTGTATGATTTCTGGAAGTATCTATTCAACTTTTTTTTTTTTGCCTATTTTTCATTTGAATTATTTATTTTATCTTGCTATTCAGTATATGACTTTCTTATATTTTGGATATTAACTCCTTAGTGACATGACTTGCAAATATTTTCTCCCATTCTGTTGGTTGCCTTTTCATTTTTGTTGACCAATATCATGAAGCTTCTCCCTATGTTTTCTTATTGGAATTTTAGACAGATGTATTAAGTAGCTTGATTGATTTCATAATGTATATACAAAACACTATGTTGTATACCTTAAGCACACACAGTTTTTCTTATTAATTATATCTGAATAAAGTTGAGAAAAAAATGAATTGTATGTATGCAACTTTAGCTAGAAATTGTTGTTGAGACCATAATAGTGGTTATTTAAAAACAACCCATGACATTAAAGATACGTTGCTAGACAGGGGAGAAAATTCTTTTGAATTTCTCTCATTAATTTACTCTATTTCCAAAAAGTCTTCCCTTCGTCTCATTTTCACAGTTAAAATATGAATTATATCTTTCTCTTATTTCCCATGCTGTCATACTTTCATTCCCTCACATCTCTTCTACTCAGTCCATTTGAGTTTTCTGCTTTTGTGATTTTCATGAAAACTCCTATAGAAGGTCATGTCCCCTCTGTGGACTCCACTTATTACTTGACCTCATTGCCCTTTTTTTTTTTTTTGTACCGGGGATTGAACTCATGACCTTGCACTTGCCAGCTAGGCACTTAAACTGCTGAGCTAAATTCCCAGCCCCCTTCCTCTTTTCTTAACTCTCACAACTCTACTCACTGCTACTCCTCCAAACTCACTCCTCAAGCTTCGTTTCTTTAATAGATTCAAATTCCCATGCTGCTTCTCATTTCTCATCCTCCTCTACCAATCTTTACTAAAAACCTATTTCCCTCCAAATGAAATCTAAATGACACTATCATGCTAGTCGCCTTCTTTATATCTTCAACTCTCAACTTTCCATTCATTTCCAAAACTGAAATTTAAATGGTTTATAAAATCTGTCCAAAACAAAACACGCAATTGTTCCTTTTCCCAAACTTTTTTCATTCTTTTAAGTTCCCTGAGTCAGTGGATGACACTGCAGTAATGTTAGTAAAAAATCTAAACTGCAAAATGCTAGTATGGATCAAACTCATGACCTTGTGCTTGCCAGGCAGGCATTTAGACCACTGAGCTAAATCCCCAGCCCTTTACTTCCTTATCATTATAAAAAAATCAAAATGGTTCTATTTCTCACATTTTCAACTTCTATTAAACACCAATAATGCGTACTCCGTGTATATTCAATCAAATTTATAGAGCTAATATAAATATATGCATATGCATACAAATTTTAAAATAAATGATTAATAAGAATGGGAAAAGTTGAAACTGTCTCCTTTTGTAAAAATTTTGTGTAATTTTTACAACTTGTTACAGTGATAAGTAGCTTCAATCAGGCTTGCCTTCCATCCTTTTGTTCCTACTAAATTAGAAAATCCAATTCATAATTACAGATCACTGAAATTTTTATTCAGTGTTGGTTAGCTGTTTCTGACAGTTTTTTTAGAACTTAGGAAGAAGTGAAAATGTTTATATACGGGAGGAGGGAAATAGATGTACAGTGACAAACAGGGTTGACTGTGACAGAAATTTAGGACTCACTAACCCTGTTTGCTCTTTTTCCTTGCAGGTGGCTAGACTATGCTTCCTAACTTCTCTTTAAGTAGCTCTTGATGCTGAATTCCAGTCAGTAGAACTGGCAAGAGAATGCATTCCACTTTACCACCCATTAGGTTCATGAAACCTCCCATAGGTGAGTACGGCCCCCAAAGTAAGTCAGTCCATCTCGAAGTAGTGGTGAAACATGAAGCTAAATTTCTGCAAAACTAAATTCAGATATAATAAGAGAACTTATTTTTTTTTTAATTTTGTTTAGCAATGTTTTTACAATTTCCACATATTTCCAAAAAAAAAATCTAAGATATGAACAGGAGTTTGAGCCCTTATTTACACACAGTGATACTCCCACAAAATTGTTTGATATAAAGCAGGACAGAGCATCATCTAGGTCTATCTGTATATCTTACACTTACTAAGGTATTAATAGGACCTTGTTATTTGGTCTTCTGGCATAGGCCTCATTGGCAGAATTGCAAGGAGACCCCAAGTTACTATTTTTAATGTTTTCTGCTTTTTAATTTGGGTTTGTTCTAAGCATCTTTCCAGAAATGGAGTGGCAGGTACATATAAACTTCACTCAGAAAACTGATGGGTCCATACCCACAGATGGACAATGCAGGACTGTCTGAGTCACTTTCCTCACTCTTGAAACGCAATATTGGACACAACTTGAGAGGTATTATTTCGGTTCATGGTGTTGAGAGGATAGTCTATTGCGGACTGGCTGCACGGCAGGAAGGGGATGATAAAAGGTGCCTGGCAGAGAACAGCTCCTCACACCGTGGCAGGCAGGAAGCAGAGAGAGAAAGAGGAACCAGAAGGGCAGGCACATCCTTGCAGGCCAGGCCTCCACCTCTTCTGCCCAGGCCCCATCCCCACTGATGAGTACAGTGTCCCCATGAGCCAATCTTGTTCCAAAAGCCCGACTTCTTAACACATGAGAGTTTGGAGGACATTCTAAACATAACCAAACAAGGGCTACTGTACACATGGCAGTTAATAAAATCCCATATTCTTGGCTGCAACATTTTAGTGAAACATAATTTTTAAGAGCCTAAAGAGCCAGACTTTCCAGGCGTGAATGCCAATTTTGTCATTTACATTGCCTTTTCTTTACCTTTGTACCTTTTTTGGTAAGTTAAACCTAATTTTACAGCTTACCTCCTACAGATGGCAGGAAGAATAAATGAGAACATGTGTAAATAGCTTAAAATAGAGACTGGAACATAGTAGAATTATAGTAAACAACATTATACACTCTGAATCTCTCTTAGTAAAACAGAAACCCCCACACTGGCAAGAAATAATATTGTGTGCCCAGTACCATGTGTGAAAGAGTCAACTATTTAAAACCGGTTTGTAAATGTATGGCCTGAAACATCTGGCTCCCAGAAACATCTGCTTTTAGCCAGGACATATCCGTAACTGGACTGCTGTTCTGGCTCACACTGACTGACACACTCTCTTGAGATCTAGCTCCCGAAAACCTGGGATGCTTTGGAGCAGGACAGATCTGTCTGGAATGCAGTCTGCACTACTTACAATATCACCTTGAGCACATTTACTAACCTTGCTGTGCTTCAGTCTCCTCATGTGCACATCTGCAAAATACACCCCACACAGGACCAGCCCACCTCATTTATAACACATATTCCACATCACCATTGTCCCTTTGCCCCACTAACCCAGCTCAGGAAGTTGTAGTCAACTCCGTTCCTGTCTGTTTTAAATTTGTGTGTTCATTTGTTTACTTAGCCAAAATGTGTCTTGATAGTCCAACAGAGGATGGGTAAAACTGAGTAATGATATTAGAAAAGGAGAATTTACACTAAAGACAAATTGCAACAAAATCCTAGCTCTGCTACTGAATAGCTATGTGACCTAGGGTATGATACTTGATCTCCTTACATGTCAGTTTCCTGACCTGGAGAAGGGTAATTAGAGCTGTATCTGCCTCTTAGAGTTGTTGTGAGGATATATTAATACTCAGTATTTTGGGTAATGCTTGGCATAGTATGAGGCACCTCATATAATACTGGCTATCGTCACTATTACTACCTTTCTGCTCCTCCCCACCCCCCTATACTTTATCATCTTCCAATCCAGTGGTACATATACCAATACAGTTGTTAATGATCCCATTTAATAGATTTGGGTACAAAAAGAGGAAATAACATGACTTTGATGGAAATAACAATTTTCTATTTTTGCTGTCTAAGCTTCGCTGAGTGCATAATGGATTCACCATGCTCTCCTCTGCTTTTGCTTGAGTTTCCCCTGTGCCCAGACCTCCCTATACTTCTTTCACCTAGCCGAGTGCAGACTGGATGAAAGGGACAAAGAGGGAGAGGCGACAGGCGATGGAATGGCATTCATATCATACTTATTAGCCAAATGCTTTTTAAATAAAACTAAAAGTAACGCTGTAAAGTGTTGACAACATTGGGAGTTGTTTTAAGACTCAGGCAAAATAAAAGTTATTCTAACTAAGCATTCTTCTAGAAACACATGTTGATACATTTTGAAATATATACTATCTAGTCACAGAGACAATAGCTCAAAAGTAATAACTTTCCCAAACTAATATTTTGTGTCAAGGTAAAAGTGATTCATTCACACAAATGAATAAATGTCTTTTGCCTAAGACTGTTAGGAGAATGAGCAAATTGAACTGTCTACTGGTTGCTTCACCATGAGAAATAACATAAATCCGTGTGTTTGCACACTGTGATTTTAGTCCAAACAAAAACGTGAGAATTAGGAAATGAAACCTTGGCTCCCCCTACTCTTAGGAATTTGAAGGGAAAAGAAGGCTGGTGTAGAGAGACAGTTTACCAAGTAGAGAAAACACACAGATTTATAAAATGATTTGCAGGGGGAAAATGATTTATAATGTACCAAAAGTTTTCTCTATTTTATTTCAAGTACTTTGTGGAAGCAAAGTTACCTGAGACAGCTCTCAGGGGATATCCTTTTCTATAACAGTTGAGTTGGCTACGGAAGTGAAACAAAGAGACTAGACAAGAAGCTTTCAGCATAAAATAGTTAATCTTTTCAGCTAGCTTTTTATCACAGTGTTGTATTCCTGGAAACTGATTAGGTGCAAAAACCTTGGAACTTCATAGAAAAGCTAGTTTATCCAAAAAAAATCATTTTCTTTAATAAATGCTTTATGACAATATAAAAATGCCAAATGCTGCCAACTACAAACCTAATTCTTGGCATAAATAATGTTTATATCTTACACATTTTACTTTTTTAAAATCAGAAAATTGTGTTTAGTTTAAAAATGGTAACGTTCAATTTTCTCACTGTAATTTCTATTCATGTTTACAGTTCTAATGTAACACCATCAAAGATATTACAATGTTAATGTTACTATCACTTCATAGCAAAGCCATAATTACAATGAAACAATTAAAGAATATATTGAAATTCTTTAATATCTTGGGGTTCTTTAAAAGTGTACTCACTAAATCACATTGACTACTATTATTTCCTAAAATAGCTTTTGGCAAGAGATTAAAGAGATAAACATAAAATGTCTGTGTATATCTTGCTATAGTTATTGCATATCATTTGGTTAATTCTCCACTGGTGGAAAATCCGGCACTTTATAGTATAGTAGTAGAAATTTTCCACACAGTAATGGACAGTGCTATCATAGCAATGCTGTGAATTAGGTATTATTCAAAATGAGAATGAACTTTAAAATATTTTTCATAGCTTGTATAAAACTTATTGGGTTTTAAAAAATGCTTTTTAAAAGATCTTAATTGACCTTTTAGAAAATCAATATAAGAGAGTAAAGAATTGACGTATTTCAAAAATTTTTTTTTACCAGTTCCTCAATATGGCTTAACTTTTTTTGTTTTTTTCTCTAACTGCTCCAAAATTATGCTGAGCTGCTCTTCAGTGGGAATTCTTTCCATACTCTTGATACCTTCCTTTCTTCGCTGCACATTTGAACCAGGGACTAAGGTACCTTACATTACAGGAGTGAGGAGCAAAAAGGGCATGGCCACGTTAGGGAAAAAGAGAACTATCTCCATTTTGTACTTGCTTCTTTAGCCGTGAATGGAAGTAGGAAGAGACCCTGAATAGAATATTCACTTTTTCAGGTGATTTGCCATGGAACAGGGTATACAGAAACTTTATGCACTGATGCTTATTACTTTTATCTGACATGCATGCCTAACCAATAATTGACATTCACTTAGCTGGAACTGATCATTGAATAATAATGCTAAATAATACTATTGGAATGAGGCAGGGAGCAAGAACACAATTTGTTTTAGTTTTAAATTTTTAATTTAAACAAAACATTCATTAAAAACTTCAATAGCTTAGCTATTGAAAAGCTTTTGAAACACTGACAAATGTTAGATCTTGACTTTAATCTTTTATCCAAAATCCAATGATAGAAATCAGTGGGAAATATTTTTGCAGTAGAAGCCATACATTTGGTGTATGGAGTTAAAAATTAACAGTCAGCCCTAAATATCTGTGATTGTGCATACAAAAATTCAACCAACTGCAGATTAAAAATTACTTGGAAAAAAAGAATTGTGAACATATCAAACATGTACATACTTTGTCTTTGTCAGAATGTATTCACCACAAAATATAGTGCAACTATTTACATAGCATTTACATCATTTTAGTTATTACAAGCTATCTAGAAATGATTTAAAGTGTACAGGAGAACATGCACAGGTTATATGCAAATATTATGTTATTTTATATAAGCATCCATGGGTCCTAGAACCCATTCGCCTCAGGTATCAAGGAAACCTAGTTCAAATTACTCTCCAGAAATCTAGTTTTCACTGTGTGAGTTATAAATAAATGATGAAGATTGTGATCTAAGTTCCAAGAAAGAACCAAAGAATTTACCTAGGTCTTTGAAATCAATCAAAATTAAATATCCTGTTTGTGTTAGTATTATCAGTACTTACAAAAAGAAAAGAACACTAAAGTTTTCTAAATTATCTCAATTAAAAGTATATATTATCACAAGAGCAGTCCTCGACCTATTAAATTACATACTATACTTCTCCTTTTTATTGTCCCATTTTCTAAGGTAACAATTAAGGTGGCCCAGGGCATGTAAGTATAACTCTCTATAATTGTAAAATTATGAAATTTTATTATATATCTTAGAAATTCTGGTAAAAATTCTGAATTCTTAAATAACTCCAGTTGTTCAAATTTCAAGATTTAATAGTTCATCAGACTGTTTGCCAGTGAAAAATGTGAATAGAGAGAAAGTAAATCATGAAACTTCAATCCTTTTAACTATTCATATGCTGTAGCTATACATTGAATGCTGGCTGATATTAGAGTGGGAAATGTTAATTAGCAAACTGATGTCACATTTCTAATCTGCATCCTAAACGCTAACACTGCTTGCTTTTCAAGCAATAAGCTTGTGATTTTTATGTAAACATGAGGGAGGAATGTACATTTGCGCTTCCCTAAGCAAAATGATATTTCTTAAATCTTAACTCTTAGTTTAAGAAACCAATTCCAAAATGCTTTTATGAAATAAAAAAGAGCTCTATGAGGAGAGGGAGAGACAGGGTGAATGTTGTTTTCTTCTCTAACATGAAAACATATCAATTGACCCAGCGGGAAAACACTTTGTAAAACAATCTCAAATAAAACAGCAGCAGATATGGGAGCTTATTTTTTCCATAAGATCTGCCAAATATTGTTAACACACAAAAAGAAACTATCTATAGTAGGGCTGGTAAATACTACCAACAGGCCAAAGTTGATCCACTGCCTCTTTGACCCATGTGCTAGGAACGGTTTTACATTATTTAATACCAATTGCTGAAAAAATTTAAAAAAATTTTCATGGCACATGGAAATTATATGAAATTTGAATGCTCGTGCTGAACAACAAATTTTTAATCAGAATAGAGCCATGCTCATTCATTTATATTTGTGTAAGGGTATTTTGAATTATAATGGAAGAATTAAGAAATTGTAACGCAGATCATGCAGCACACAAAGCCTAAAGTATTTCCTACCTGAACTTACAAATAATATCAGGAAATGAATGTGTATCTGCCAATCCCTGCTCTAGGGAATCCTTAGAGTAAATCCTTCCAGGCATTTCTAAATCCAAGGCTCACTTCCTCTGTTATCTTTCCTTACTTCCAAGGGAAGCCAGGGCTTTAGACCATGTTTCTCCATAAGGAAGTCTGTTCCTTGTCAAACTGCCTCAAGATTAGCATATGATTGCCCCCAAAACAGAATGGTAGTGCTCTTTATATACAATTAGCACATGGACTTTTCCTTAGTCTGCTCTGGCTACTATAATAAAATGCCATAGACCTGATGGCATAAATGACAGAAATCTATTTCTCACTGATCTAGAACTGGGAAGTCCATCTCAAGGTGCCAGAAAATTCAGGTTTTAGTCAGAGCTCTTAGAGATAGGCATCTTTTTGCTGCATCCTCACATGGAAGAGACAGAAAGCACACTGGCCTCTTTTCCTCTTCTTCGACGAACACCAGTTCAATCAAATCAGAGCTCCATCTTTGATACACCCATTTACCCTTTATCAGCTCCTTACTGACCCTATTTCCAAGTATAGCCACACTGAGGACTGTGCTTGAGTATATAAATTTTGGAGGAATATAACTCATTCTGTGGCAGCTCATTTCTTTTTCAGGGTCTTGTTTCTATTCATGAAGAAGAAACAGAGAGGTAGAAAAAATACAATAAACTCAAACTATTTCCAGTCTCTCAAAGCCTTACAGGAATCTCACAGTTATGAACCCTAATCTCTAAGCATTGGCTCTTTCTAGATAGCCATAGAAGGCTCACTGGCCTCCTACCTTTTCCTTCTGTTCTAAAATATAGGGCCCTCTGAAGTCACTACATTCTTCAACATGCTACCATGTGCTGGATAATTTTGGTCCAGTCAATCAGAAATAGTAGCATCTTTCTCCATGGGGTCTTTTCTAAAGACTATATATAAAATCAATTAAAAGTTTCACATGCTGGATGTATAGTTTTCTGTAAGGCTGCCATACCAAAACAATCACAAATTATGAGTCATAGAAATTTATTGTTTCAAAATTCTAGATGATAGAAGGCCAAAGTCAACATGCTGTCAAGGTCGGTTCCTTTTGAGATTGTGAGACAGACTCTGTTACAGACCTCTCAACTTTTGGAGGTATGTTGTCAATCTTTGGCATTTTTTAGCTTTTGAAAATATCATCCTGATTGCAGACTCTGTCTTCACATGACCTTGTCCCTGTACGTGTTTCTGTGTACAGTTACCTTTTTTATAAAGATACCAGTTTTCTTTAAGGGCCTATCCCACCCAATGAAATGTCAACCTTCTTTGAACTAATTGTATCTTCAATGATCCCATTTTCAAATAATATCACATTGTTAGGTACTAGGGATTAGGACTTCAGCTTAATCGTATTTTGAGTGTAGGCACAATTCAATCCATAAACTTTTACACAGAATATACCTCAAAAGGTCATCTTTTAACTCACCCTTGTAAGCCATAGATCTTTAATTAAATTCATTCCACAAGGTCCCAAGAGGTTGGGATAAGAGGCCTTAGCTAGGAAGCCAGGGAGACGGGCCTCCAGCCCTAACCCCCATGCTTCAGCTTAAGCAGAGTTGATTTAAATCATTTCCTGTGCCAAGGGTTTACGTAACATTGAGTTTCTAATTTAGTTACCGTAATAAAATAAATAGGATATGAAGAATCAGTGTGCTGTTACTGCTTCCCTGAGTTTATTATTAAGTATTTCATGATGAAGTCTCCAAGGGAAAATCCTGAGTTAAATAACTTCAAGTAATATCTTCACCACAGGAATTCTCGGTCTTTGATATATAAATGTGTGTTACAGAGGGAGAATAGTCTGGGGACAGAGAATAGGCTCCCAAGTGTACTTGATTGTTTACATGACTTAGGAATTATGGTATTTATTGGGGAACAGAATTCCTTAATAAAGGATCCTTTTAGAAGTAAAATACTTTCTAGGAAAAATTTAGGAGTTCATTGAAAAAAAACATGGAAGTACATCAGGTTAGTAAGAATTACTAGCAGACACATCTTCCAAGAAGAAAACAGCTGGAACCAAAACTCTATTTAAATATTAACATGATTTAGATGTTATTCCTATAATACAGAGGTTTTATAATGTGCTAAGAATGATCATGCCTGCTATGGCTTGCGTGTACACAGGTATGTACTGTAACAGTTCACGGACAGGATTGATGACACATGTAATGTTTACAGGCACACCTTCTGGGAGGTGAAAACAAAGACAATAGTAAAAATAAAAATAAATCAAGAAAGCAAAAACAAATAATATACATATTGTTAATCAGATAACAAGATCAGAGTGAGTTTAAGGGTTGGATATACAGAACATGTACCTGCAAATGTTTTCTGAAAAAAGGACCAGGTAGACAATATTTTAAGTTTTGAAGGGCACACAACCTCTCTTGTGACTAATTCCCTCCAACACTGTAGTAAGGATGCAGCCTCAGAAAAGATGTACAGCAATAAGTTGCCATGTTCCAATGAAATCTTCTTAGAGGACACTGATGTTTAAATTCTACATAATTTCCATGTATCACAAATTATTCTATTTTTGGTTTCTTCAATCATTAAAAAATGTAAAATGCGACTGTTGGCTTCGAGATATGCAAAAATAATCAACAATGTTTTAGCTTGTCAAAGTTTGACTTAGATATTTTCTTTTAATTCTATCTTTGGTTTATCACATTTAGGCACAGAGTGAGTTTTTAAAAATATTTTCTACCCTTAGTACAATGCTATCAATCACAATCCTACAGTTTTGACTTTTTTACTTCATTTTTCTAAAAGTAGCAGAATGGGAAACATCAGTTCTTCAGAATGTAGGAAGTAAAGGTGTTTTAAATGAAAATTAAAAAGATCTTCAACTTTAAAATTCTGACCAAATGGTCAAGACATGGCCTATATATTCAATTTGCTCTACAGTATTTCTTGTATAAATAAATGATCCCATCCATTGACTTTTAAACAGTTAAGAGAAGAGTACATTTTTTTTTCCTGCTACAACAAACACCTACTAGAACCTGTTTGCCACAGTGGACCTTCGTATGGACTTACATTTACTTTGAAAGCTTAAATCTAAAGCTTTTTATGGTATGACTTATCTTTTCTTTTTCCAGGTGTTTCCTTTCCTGCTTCCAAATTTTAAAGTAGTCATTTTACTTTAGGTATAAGATGATGTCTTTTAACTGTCACTGTCTCAAAATTGAAAATTTCTTAGAAGATGTGAAAATGAATTAATTATGCAATAAATTTTGTACAAGAAAAATGCCTCCCATTCATCTAACTTTTATAAACAACACTTTAAGACAAGGTTCCAGAATTCCCAGAAGCAGGAGAAAGAATAGTAAAGGGTTTGTTTGAAAAGGAGCAACAATTTAAGGAATAGAATCCAAGTCGTATGACAATGTTCAGGCATCCCAAAAAATGTTAGTAGTAGGAAAACAGTTTGCTTCCTTAAAAAGTAGAAATTATATTTATCACACAATGCAGTATCTCCATTCCTGTGTATAGTAATGTACAACACAAAAAACTGACATGCAAATGTTGATAGAATTATTCATAAGAACCAAAGATGACAATCAATCCAAATGTTCACCAATTGCTGTAGACACTGTCACTGTAGATATCAAATTATCCTACTTTTTTGTATGTATGGTGACTCAATTCACTGTTCTCAATTTATATGTCCTTCTCTTAAATCTTTGATAGCTCCCTCTTATTGCCAGAATACAGATTAAACTATTGAACACGTTATACGATGAAACTTTCTTTGTGGGCATTATCTTTACCTATCATGCACCTAGCTACATTTCATCCACATGAGAATAACAATTCCTGAATACTGCACATACTTTCATAATTCCATACTTCCGTTTCTATGGATTCCTCTGTCTTAAACTTCTTTTCCCATCTTGTCCGTTTCCAGGTCAAATGAAATTGTCTCTCCTCTAATGGTTTCCCCAAGTCTTCCTGCTTTCCCAGGAAAATTCTTCTCTCATTTTATATCCACAAATGTCTTTGCTGCTATCAGCTTTCCCTTTGTTGCAGCTACTGTTGTTTTCTCAACTTTGTAGCACAAATCCTTACACATCAGAACTGTATGATGCACATATATGGAAAATGTGTTATCTATGCTTAGCACAAATGTTTGACAAAAATAATGGTTCACAAATTTCTTAAATGATTTACATTCTTGAACACTACTGCCATTCTCACTAGAAACCAGCTTTCTATATTGTTTTAACTTTAAATTTACTTCTGACTGTATCATAATAAGGCATTGAATCTGGCTTGCACATGGAAGAGAATTTGAAGAGCATTCATTTTAAAGCTTGCTAATAAACTATTATTAAAGACAGAGAGTAATGATTTGTAGGTATGTATCAGATGGAACACACATTCATGGCAACTCTCAGAGGTAAAGACTGCAAAATTAGGGACTATGCTTTCAAGTCATTGTTGCTTAAGCTCCTAAACTCCTTTAACTCTATAGCCTAAGAGATTCCTTCCAGGAGCGACCAGAATTTAATTCAATTTGCTTGGAACTTGTCTTAACTAAATGCATTTTTGGTTCACTACCAAGGAATATATGAAATTTTTTTGACATCTTTGGGAATCCAGAGTAAGCCTACTATTAAGAAACTGGCAAATTCAGGGGAGAGATTCACTTAAGTGTGAAATAAAATTGAGTGAAATCTCTAGAGAACTCAGTTCCACTTTAGGGAGGAACTGAAGACTTTCTTTACTTGTGGTTTTAATTGCGTAAGGCACTTGCTCATTTACTGTTGTTTGTTTGTCGTTAATGCCAGGGTGAATAGGTATTTCAGTGCAAAATGGAGGGAATAGATATCAATGAGCAGCAGGAAGACCTTCAAAGTTACTCGTAACACATGAGAGTGTCTTTCCTAGTGGGCACCCAGCAAGTGGCACAGAGGAATACATCATAGCTAAAGATGATTATTAGCTACTTCTAATAATCTGGAACCAATAGTTTTATCAAAGAATTCCAGTGTATGTCTACTGTAAAACCTAAGTGCTTGATGGCTTATGTGAGCACCAACTCCTCTGTAACCAAGTATAAAATTCCTGGCAGTTTTGCTCCTAAGGGAACCTGTACAAATTCTTTGTGGTTCAAGAACACATGTGAGTTTATTAGAAACAGAAAAGTTAGTCAAAACAGTTAAACCATAAATAGATTTCTAACTGATCAGAATACCAATCATTCATAAATTAATTTGTGCATATATTAGAATGAGTTGGTGTCATCTGTCAAACAGATAAAATGAATTCAGAGAACTTTACAGTCAATTCCCTCTTCTATGTTGTTGTTTGTGAGAGATAAAAGAAAGCCTATAAATCACTTCCCCATTGCACTTACCTAAAGGGCTAACAAAATTATAATTAAATATGCTCAAAAAATAAAATATAACTATTTTTTGGCAGGATGTTCTTTGGGCCTATGTGTTTATTTTCAGTACATACCTCCACCTGACTTTTAGACATGCTCTAGATATAAAACAAAAAAGTGTGCTAACTACTTAATTGTTCCTTAGGACTGAATGGAAAGTGGAAAGCCAAATAAAAGGGAGAATTGCATTGAACTTAGTACACTAGCTGGAATTCTTGTATTTAGTTAGATCTTCTTTCCTGTAAATTCCTTTACAGAAGTGAAGGATTTTTGTCACGCATAGCTCTGTTTATTAGTAACACCGAACATACACTAGGAGCTCAATATGTGTTTGTAGCACTTAATTATCGGCTTACTAGCATCATTCCATGGGAAAGAGCAAATACTTTCCTACTGCCTTCCAATAAAATATTCTGGAAAATACCTCAGCAGTAATGTGTGCATCAGCTTAATGAAGGCCTACTCAATGTTCCCATGTTAGAACACTGTCTGTCCTATGGACACTAGAGTGTTACGACGTTCAGGATCATGTTTGGCAAAGACACACAACATTAATGTCATCTCCTTACACCTTTGCAGACAACAAGTATCTGAGTGTCAGAGGTGGGAATGCAAGGAACTGAGGGTTGCTTGTTATTTGACCCTTAGGATTAAATCAAGGGCTAAGTCTGGCAGTCTTCTGCTTAGCACCTTAATCACTTCCTTCTGAAGCCAGGTTTAACTCCATGGTGCTCAATCAGCACCATTCTTCTACATCATCCTTCTACAAAAATGTGTACATGCCATTTAAAATTTTGGACTAAGGAGAAATAGAAAAACTTTGACATCGAAGGTTTTAAGCAGTGCTGCTTGAGTCTGGACTGAAATCCAGAACAAATTTTCCCCATTACGAACACACAAAAACTCAAAAATAACAACAATACTGCCATGTAAAACCCATTACAGGTGAGGTGCTCTCTCTTTATATATTTCTTTATTTAGCCATAATATAATCAGTGTAATGAATTGGGTAGATTCATTTTTGTAAGTGTCTTATGATGAGAAAGTTGAAACAGTGTATTTAAATAACTAGCCCAAGGGCACACAGCTAGGAAAAGTAGTTCCAAGATTGGAATTCAAGAAATCTATTAATATTCAATAAATTACACTGCTAAAGCTCTTTATCAACTACAAAATTTGCCAAAGAATGTTGCCAAGAATAAATTTTAATTTTCCATCACAGAAATTGCAGATCTTCATTTGGCTACCTAATATGACCATCGTCTTTTGGTTCTTATAGGCATTCATTTAATCAGCACACATTTATTGAACACCTACTGTTATGGCCTGAATCTAGATGTCCCCCCAGAGCCTCATGTGCTCATAGGTGGCACTTTCTTGAGGTGGCTGAAGGGGATATGACACTGGGATTAAGCAAGTGTGATTACTAAATGGGTTTAGCATAGTCCTGGGTGTGGATAATGGAGGCTCCATCTTGAGTGTGGGTGACATCGGTCAATGGGCATATAGCCTGCATGGAATACGAAGGAAGAGAGGGAAGGCAGACTTGCTGCTGTTGCTGTTGCTGTGTCTGCTGCTGCTGCTTGCTGCTCTTCCTGCCTTCTCCTTGCCACACCATGAACTATTTCTCCCCTCTGATCCCCCTCTGCCATGCCACCCTGCCTTAGAGCCAGCCAACAATGGACTGACACCTCTACAACTGTGAGCCAAAATAAGCCTTTCCTCTTTTAACTTTTGAGTGTTTTGTATTTTGTCTAAGCAATGAGAAAAGTAACTAACATACCTACTGTGTACAAGTGACCATGCTTAGAGTTAGGGATATAAAAATGGATAAAACCAAGTTTACAATATACAGGGAAAGGCAGGCTTATGTTCCAATAAGTGCTACCTAATCTATTCAAAATTTTATAGAAGCACAAAAGAATGACTAATTGTGTCATATAATGGACAAAAATTTCATATAATGAATGATAATTTAAGATAAGAAACACACGGGCTGGTAGATTCATGACTACATTATGATTATGCTCAAAGTTTTTCAGTGAGTAAAGGTTGCATTTCTATTTTCCTGCAGTGGGTCTATTTAAACAAGGTTTTTTAAGATTGCAGTTGAGGGGTTTTCCTTTTTCTCCTGGATCTCAACTGCTGTCACTGAAGCACCTTCCAAACAAAATTTAGGACATGCATACAACATGATGGATTTGACACAAAAATAGCACATAGGAGTATAATCACTAATCTCTTCAATATTATACATACTCCTGATGCTACTGTCAGGTGTAGGAAGTTTCAGTGACACCTTGTGCTATTTAAATGTACATCTTAAATTCTTAAAGGATAGGATCTGGCAGCCTCATCATTCTTAAAATATTTCTTCAAATCAATGATAGAAAAAAATGACTACTGCGAAAGAAAAGTCATAAAATTGTCCCCAGTTTAGACAAAAGACACTGTTTCATTTGCTGCTCTCTTGGGACAGCTAGAAACTGTACATTCTTGTACACTTGACTTTCTGCCATGGTTCTTGACACAAATATTTAACATGTACCAGAGATCAGGCATCTTTCCAGACTTCCAGAAACTGACTTCACTACTGCGATAGTGGAGATTAACACTAAACTGGGAGTTGGGAACCAGGAAGGTCCAGGTGAACTTGGGAAAACTAGATTGTCCCACAGAGATTATAGAGCAGATTGAACACAAGATGAGGGCAAAAAAAAAAAATCGAGATGAAGAACAAGCATACAATTCACGGGATCACAGAATACAATCTATGAGTGGCTGTCAAGGGTCTGGAACCTGCCTGATATTGGATACAAAACTGTGCGTGTATTCAAAGTACATTTCTCTGGGATTGATTTTTATAATAGGTATAAGATGGTTTGTAACTTTCACAAACAATAGCAAGCTAAGACTTTTCACTAGTGAGAAACACATTAATATCAGATCTCAATTGTTTAGAATTCATTGTTTGCTATACATATTTCTGTTTGGTGAACTGCATAATAACATGCATACATGGAGTACTTTGTTAACAAGCTTCTCCAGTACTTGCCTTTAAAAATAAAAACTAAACTGAAGAGTAAACCATAGTGTAAGAATTATCATGAATCCCACATTTGGCACCGGCCCCTCCCTGCAATGACAACATCTGAACTATGAAATGTTATAAAAATCCTGCATTTAGGATATTAAGGGAATAGTTAACAGATATCATTACTTTCTTCTTTGCCCTTTACTCTTTATATTAATTAGTGCTTTTTCAGTTTACCAATTGACCTAAATAGGTGAGTTAGGGAAGAAAAGTCAAACCCAGATCCCATGTTCCTGTCTTTAACTCAAGAACCAAGGGAGTTTTTCTTATTTCTTTTCCTGTTCTGATATTTTAACTTACATCTTCAGGCATTCAAGGTCTTCATGGGAAGTAACACAATTTAGCCAAAGAGATAAGAGCTTTAGTCTTAGGCAGGTCCTGCTCCAACTCCAGCTCTGCCCCTTGCAAGCTACAATCCTTTGAACATCAGTCTGTCTTTTCTAAGTCACTCACTCCTGAGCAAATGAGAGAGTATGTTTGTTTGCACAGGGTCCACACAAAAAATATATGGCTACCCTCCAATCAAAAAGTGCTCTCCAGGAAGCATTAACTTGCTAACACTTCCCATGCCCTTCCTGCAGCCGTCTATGCTCTCAAAACTCTCTCTCTTTTTTTTTTTTGCAGCACCAGGGATTGAACTCACAATCTTGCGCTTGCCGGGCAGGCGCTTAGACCGCTGAGCTAGATCCCCAGCCCTAACTCTCTCTTTTAAAGATGATCAGTTTTCTTCCTGTATTAGAAGTTTTGTTTTCTTCACCACCTCTTTGGGAGCCTCTCACAGAAGCCTTTATTCCAATGCAGTTGTAAAGTGTGAAAAACGCCAATCAAGAGGATTATTGGCATTTATAAGATTAACTGTATATGTGTGCATGTGTGTGTGTCAGAGAGAGACACAGAAAGAGACAGAGACAGAGACAGAGACAGAGACAGAGACAGAGAGACACTGACCTAGCAATAATGACTCCAAAAAAGAAAAGCAGAAGTCTCTGAACCAACACCTCTGAGAGAAATAGTCACCTATCACTTTAGGTTCTAGATCAGGTATCTATAAACTATATATCTGGGCCAAATCCTTACCTCCGCTGTTCTGTTCTACTCTCAAACACAGCCCCATTTGTTTGTCACATATTGTCCATGACCCAAGATTAAAACATTTACTATGACCATTTGCTGAAAAAGTTTGCTGAGCCCTCCCTTACAGGAGGACTATGCAATTAAAAACGTAGTATGATTTTAAATTTCAAATGTTATGTAAAATACAAACTACATCAATATGTAAGTTGAAATTTTTCTAGTCATGATATTTTAGAAACAATTATTTTAATATTTTACTTAAGCCAATATATGTGAAAGCATTAAACATCATTGATAGGTCTTACATTCTTTCCATCTCCAGTCATCAAAATCTGCTGTATGTTTTGCATTTACAGCATGTGTTGGTTGAAATCAGCCACTTTAGCAGTGCTCAGTAGCCACGTGTGGCCAATGGCCAGCATGTACCACAGAGCCTGTCCACAAGCAGTCACGACATCATGAAGACAGAAAGGGCCCGAGATCAGGCCTGGGCCAGATTTACCCTCTGCAATGGGCAGACGACCTCCGGGAACTCCCTCAGGTAATCACAAACCCTGGAGGTTACTGGAGACAAACAGGAGTAAAAACCAGGTTAAGATAGAAAGCAGGAAAGTGAAAATTTGCCTGAGGGAGACGGATGCCGGGAAATGACAGTCCCAGAGGAAGCAGCTGCCTAGAGCTGCAATGAGCCAGGTATGGATGCCAAGTTGCTTGAAGTTTAAGCAAGTTAATGTCAGCTTCAGTTCCACTTAGTTTTAGGATAACTCCTATTATTAGTAGATTTGTTATATGCCCTGAAAGGATCATTACCTCTTGAAAGGCAAGGATTATGTTTAATTTATCTTTGTATGTGTGATCAAGTGCTTGACTCTTAAGATGAACCAAAAAAACATTAGTCAAAGCTGAAGCTGAGCAGTACAGTATCAACAAATAGACAACAAACAAATGACTGACTGCATGGATGGCTAAGATGTAATAATAAACCTGTTTTTTTAGTGGCTGGTGACAGTTTGATCTCTCTAGGATGCCTGAGGCTTAATAAGGACCAGAGATTGAAGTTAAAGAAATAAAATCCCAGTGACATACAAGAAGCCTCATTCTGTCAGTTGTAGAAGTAACCCTTGGTTCATTTCGTAGCTTATTTTAGGGGGAGGAAGATTTTGGATAAGATCTTAGTGCTGACTACAGGTCACATATATTTAATCTTTCTGATTACCGAGACAGGCAATTCAAAAAAAAAAAACAAACATACAATTGCTTGTAGGTTAACTCTGCAGCAGAACCATTTCTGTCCCTGATTTTGTACTCACAAAGTGAACTCTAACCGGACTGCTTGTGATTTTGTATTAAGTAAGGACCCAGATCTGTACAGATTCCAAGGCAGTGAGATTTTCATTTGGATAAGAGCTGAAGACCACTTAAGGTTACTGCCAAGCTTCCCAGACTTCACTTGCTGTCCAGCAGCTTCCCAAGGCCTGAGTTTCTAAGTATATACTTCTGTCTTGGCTTCTGGGTTGTTTTTCCTTCACATCTAAAAGGCAAATTGCTCCTATTATCAGAAAGTATTTAGGAAAACACGCAAAGAAAATGTCTATATATTACTCAATTTTTACTAAGTTTTAGAGTGACATTTAACTAGTAGCAGTGATCTAAACTTCCCAGCAGTGACAAAAGGAATAAAATAATGCTCCTTCGCAGACTGCAGCAAACTACTGGACATACAATACACATATGATTTACACATTGTGAAAGGCTGTGTAACAGTCCCCCTAAAGATGTCCATGCCCCAGCCTCAGAGCCTGTATGTTACCCTACATGGTGAAAGATACTTTGCAGATGTGATTAAGGCTCTTAAGATGGGGAGATTATCCTGGATTAATCTGGGTGCCTCAGTGCAATCCCAAGAGTTTTTAATAAAGATTTATTAGAGGGCAGCAGAAAGGTCAGAGTCAGGAAATGTGATAACAGAAATGGGATTGGGGACACAGAGACAGATTAAAAGACTGCTTTGCTGGATCAGAACCACAGAATACAGCTGGCCTCTTGAGGCCTCAAAGAGAGCACCAATCTTTCCCTGGAGCCTACAGAGGAACGCAGCAATCCTGATTCATTTTAGGACAACTGACCTCCAGAATTGTAAGAAAACAGATTTATCATTCTTTGAACATCTAAGTTGGTGAACATGTACTACAGCAGCAATAAGAAACAAATACATATATGTTATATTTAAAATATATGTATTTAGATTTAAATTTAAATAATACATTTAAAATTCAGGTTACTCATGTGTCACATTTATATTACTCCTTTCAAGGAAATGAACTCAGTGGACTCCAAAGGCATTATATTTCTTTGCAGACTTAAAAGATATCTGATAACTACCCACTACCATCTTTTTCAAGTTAACAATGGAGGCTAGTTTCAAAGAACAGGGTTCAAATGAAATTTGGTATTAGTGACAGACTCTAAGAAAGAAGAGGATATAGAAATGAGAGGGAATCCGACTTCCAGGCTAGCAATGGACCACACCAGCATTGTACATTTAGAACCCTCTAGCCTGGTCAGTGTGAGGTATCTAGTCCCACCATTTTAACCATCTTCCAAGGCCATACTATTAGTGAGTGGTAGATCTAGAAGTTACACTGAAGCTGATCTAGCTTCCCTGTGCAGGGTGTCAATGCTGTCATCCCACTTCCGATATATTTACTATAAGAACATTGCGCGCTGGTTTTCATTACCCTGCCCATGCCCTGATGAATAATCAAATGCATTTATAAATCATAGTCAGTCAATAACCCACTCCTTAATCTCTGTGATTCTCCCTTCCTTGTCCACATTTTACTTCCTATCTGCTCTCAATACATTGTGTTGCATTCTACTCCTGGGTTACCATGAGCTATGATTTGGCCTCTATTCTCAAATTTTGTGAGGGCAACACACAGATCACCTTTCTCCCATGAGCAGGCTCACATCTGCTCTCTTTAGCTTCCATCTACAAATGTCCTGCTCCAAGCCCCAGACTCCCACGGTTAAACTGAAAATACTATTTGTAGCTAGGAAGACAACTCAGGGCCTTTGTGTTGCTGTCCTGCCTCACTAGTTAACAGTATGTGTTACCCTTACCAAAAATAGAATAGGGTAATTAAACTAATGGACCTAGTAAAGAGATAATGACCTTTATAAATCAAATAGCTCTAACATTTTAAAATTTATTTTTGATAAAAACATGAAAATTATACCTACTAATGGAGTATCATATAATGTTTTGATATATATACTTTATAATCATTAAATTAGGTTAAACATATCTCTCTCCTTAAACATTTTATGGTGAAAACCTTGAAAATTCTTTCTACAACTTTCTTTCAATGTGCAGGACATTATTGTTATTCAGAGTCACTCTGCTGCTCAATAGTACATCAGAAATTTTTAGTCTCATCTGTTACTTAGTACTCATTGACTAGCTTTCCCTAACGCCTTTTATATCCTTTCTTTAAAATTCAAAATGAGAATGACAGATCCATGTTATACTGAAGACTCTATGCTTCATTTTTATTATGAAAACTGTAAAAGCTGTAATCACTAATAACCAACAAACATCCCATTTGTCCCTAAATTATGATTAGATATTTAAAGTTACAGTGGCAAATATTCATCTTACAGTCAGTAATTCTAATTATAGGTAAGTACCTTTAATTGCTCAATTCTTGGCATAAGTAATACTTGCAAAATGAAAGGCATGTCAAGATGAAAGGGAGTTGTATTTTACTTTGCAAACGCATCCTCTGTGCCAGTGGGGCGAATGCACGGTGCATGTGCTATAGCCGGCTGTTTGCTGTGTGTCACTGAAAGCTCTGAAAGGTTCACCCTTCCTGCTGTATGCCATTAAAATAAAAACTATCGTTGTGTACACCATTCCATAGGGAACAGTTTGATAGTTTTAGCAAAGTAACTATGCATAAAGGAAACTGCAGAAAGAATTGCCATCTTCCAAATCAAACAAGGACATTTATGTAAAAATGTGTTTTAAATTATACTCAGATGAAGTGTAGGCACTGTTATTAGCATTAGAAAATCCTTCTGAGTTTTCAAAAAGCCCAATTTTTAAAGATCCTCTAGCCAAAAATTCAACTGGGCCTTTAAAATGTCATTCCAGCCTTGGAATTTTTCTGCAATGAAGCTCAAAAGTCCTTTCCTTTAATTCAGACTGAATGAAATCCTGTTGACCTACTTCCAGACTCACCAGAAAGAACACAGCTATATTGCTGAGGCCCTCTCCTCTTTAATCATTAGATTACTAATCAGTTGCTATGTAACAAATGACTCCCAGACTGAGTGGCTCACGGCGGCAAAGGCGTTTAGTATTTAGCAGTCCCTGTAGGTCAGAAATAGCACTGCGGCTAGGCTGGGTGCTTCGCACTCTGTAGGGGCAAAGTTGCAGCTTCTGGAGATCACTTGCTCACGTGCCTGCCAAGCAGGGTCTCAGCCTCTCACTGTGAACCTCTCTTTAGGGCAGCCTAAGTGTCCTTTCAAATGGGCAGGTGGCTTTTTCCAGAACAAGTGATCCCCAGGAAAGCAAGACAGAAGCCCCAGTCTCTTACGACAGCCTTGGAAGTCAGCATCATTTTCCGCTGGTTATGCACATCAGCTCAATTCACGGTGTGAGGGAACTGCACTCAGTGGCCGACCCCTGCAACTACAAGATTCTGATGACCCCTGTGTATGAGTCTGATCAGGCTGCCGCGACAAGGTACCACAGACCAGGCGTTTAAAATGACGGTGTTTTTGAAGGGTGGAAGTTTAAAATCAAGGCGTAGGCCATGTTAGCTTCCTTAGAGGATCCCTTCTTTGGCTTGGGCATGGCTGTCCTCTCCCTGTCTTCACAAGGTCTTTCCTTTTGTGCATGCCAGTGTCTTAATTTCCTGCTCTTTGTAAGGACAGCAGGCATACTGTATTAGGGCCTACATCATGTCCACATTTTAACTTCATTGTGTCTTTAAAGACTTTGTTTCTAATACAAGCACATTCTGAAGTGCTACATAGGATTCCAACATGTGAAGTGGGAAGGGATACAATGCAGGCCATAAGAGCCCGATAGCCACCTTCTTCACAACAGATTTCCTTTATCCTTGGACTTGTATTCAAATTCCTGCTACTCAGGAATTCCACATACCCATTCACAAATCCTGAACAAGTAAATAAATATTTCATGTTTATCTACATACATGTCACAGGTTTCAAAGAGAAAGTTCTGAAGTCAGGGCTAGTTTCAGATTCCTCATGATTATGGCTTTCTTTATGTGATCTGGCCCTGGCCTGAGCTCCAGCCTAATCCCACATCATTTGACCAGCTCCACTCCAGTACGCCAGGCTTGATGCCTAAAGGACTTTTGCCTGATCTAGCAACTAACACACTCTCTTTGTCTCGCTGGGTTGTACTTCTACTGTACCTCAGTGCCGCGAGTCCACTCTCTTATTCAGGACTCAGCTCAGAATCTGTGACCACCCATTCTATTTGAACCTTCCTCCTCTTCCCTGGCTATTCTCCAAACCTTCAACCTGATCTGTTCATCATGTTATTTTTTAACTCTTTATTATCTATCTTCCATCTTAGACTGGGAGATCTGTCATCATGGAGGGCTTATTCTATTCAGGATATACGCCCAATGCTGTGATGTATAGTAACTAATACATTTATTTATTGAATAAATGACTATATCAATCAGATTAATTTGAGCATTCAGACTGGCAGATGGAACAGTGCAACAGGACTAAAGGTCTGTTTTATGGCTTACATCTTTCATTTCTGATCACTAACAGGATACATTTGTTGCTCTGAGGATATAATTTCAGTAAATTGCTTTAATTGCATTGGAAATTGCCAGTTAAGTGTTTGTTTTCCTTAGATACAGGGCTCTGAGATTCAGTTATTACATCTTTAGTGTTTAACAGTGAAACACACAAATGGGTCCAACCTGGATGTTTCCCAGACATTCTCCATGTTGAAAAATTCAAGTTCCCAGGTTTGCAAAGGCATGCTGTTGAGGCATGCTGCTTCTTTTCCAAAATTAATTTTCCAAAATTAATTCATGAAGGAAGAATAATCTTAGGGCCTGGGATCTAGCTCAGCGGCCTAAGCGCCTGCCTGGCAAGCGCAAGGTCATGAGTTCAATCCCCGGTGCCAGAAAAAAAAAAAAAAAAGGAAGAATAATCTTTTACTCTGAGATATTGCATGCACCTGGGATCAAACTTGCAAAACGCTTCGTGACTTCCTTTTTGTGTTGTGCATTAGTTTTTTGTAAAAAGCATATTGTGGGCATGTAAAGTAATTCAGTATAAGGCAAGTTATAAATTCAACTTCAAGACATAAGTTCATGGTCAAACCAGGCCATGATGTCCCCCTTTATTTTGTGGAGCTCTTAGTTAAATGTGGTCATCCCTCTTCTTTATCATTCCAGGCATTAACTCTCAAGTCCCCACTGCTCCAAAATGAGCTTTCTTTCCTTCATCCATATCTACTGAGTTAGGGTGCCCTCTTCCTGGAGTTCTATGGTTAAATACTATCATTATAGAATTTAAAATTCCATTTTTAATACTTCAAAGGCCATTTATGTGTTAAAGGGGCATTTGAAATTTAATGTTTCTCTAATTGGTAGAAGTTTTAGCAATGAGACCATGTAAACGTTGCCAAGGAAATGTAGAGGTACTGTTGAGGGTAAAAGAGATCTCCTTGGTGCTTTCTCAAATCCTCACATACAACCATGTACTCCATAAGTAGTAGATAATCGGATTTTCCCCCTTAGTATGCCTCAAGAACAACACTCTTAAAATATTACCAGCCTTTGTTCTAAGAGGCATTGGTATTCTCTTTGATAATACCTTCTACCAACTGAATCTGTGATCACCAAACCTGGATTACAATGTGATTCCAAATATCTCAGGATGAAATATTCCAAAAGGGCGCATGATACGTCAGCTCAAATGCATCTCTCTTGAGATAGCCTTGCTTACCCTTTCCCTTAGAGAAAAAAAAAATCTTATTTTAGGAACCCAAATGTGAAATATTTAACTTTGCATGCAATGAAATTTAGCTGTCTTAACCCATTATTGTTATGCTTTGAAAACCTCCTCACATCATCCTTACAATTTAAATATTTTAGAGTATTTCTGAATTCTTAAAGTGTAAGTTACATGCTCTATAGTTTAGTATTCTACAGGAAAATATATTACCATGTTGATCCATCATTTTATCATTCAAAGTTATCAAATGAATATTTTAAAAACAGTAAAATTCACTAAAACCATTAGCAAAATTTTAATATAAAACTGCCTGTCTGCATCAAGACCTATGAATTCAAAGCAGGAATTATATTAATTACAGAGAACATTTGCCCATTTCTTTTGATACAATCTTGGACTATAACTCAATAATGAATTCAATACACTATTCATTCCTTTGAATGGTAACACTATGCATGTGTAAGAATAACTAATTTATTGATGGCTTTTTCTTCCATTAAATAAAACAGAGACAGAGAAATCATATTTCTACAAATTTTATCAATTTAAAGTTAAGTAAATAAAATATTAAACTTGTGCATTGAAATGAACTCATATTATGGCAGTCTAATGAATTAGAACTTACAAAGATTGATTTGCCTATGTAAGTCTTTTTTTAAAAAAAAAACAAGACTCTTCATTATATTTAGAAAGTAGAATTGGGGTAGTATGTAGAATGTATTCATAACATTTGCTACATATGCATTTTATTTACTTGAAAGATGTTATTCTTTTGTCAAGGATTAATTTAGGAGACCTTTATAGCATCTAAATATGGCTCAAAGGGATAATTTCATGCATTTTAAAATTTATTACACAAATGTGAATATTCTTTCTCCCATGGAACTAGATATGTAGCACTTTTTGTACCTGTGCCAGATATGTTACTAAAATTATATTTTATAAATTTAAAGACATTTTTCTTCATTACTGAAAAATCATTTTGGTTCTTTGGGGCAAATTTTACATTATTGTTATAATCTTCCAAACAGCCATCAGGAAAAGAAAGATGGACTAGATTACAAGTTCCTGGAGGGCAGGAACTGTGTTATATTCATCTTTATCTATGGTGTCCTATTTACCAAAAAGTTAGCATTAGACAATTATTGTCTTCCATGAGTAAAAGAATAAATGTATTGTAACATTAGCCATGACCCCCAGTCAGCATTATTACCATATGGCTTTACTCAGTTTAACCTCTTTTATCCAAGTCTGTGTTTTGACTCTAAACTGTTCTTTTACAGGAACAGTTTTAGAGGAAAGGGAGGCTGTAGGGCAAAGAGAACAGAGAGAAATATTAACATTTGGGGAGGTCAAACAAAATAGAAGAGTCTGTAGTCTATCCATTTTAGTATTAGTCTGCCAAAAAGAATTCATAGAGTGGTATTTAGGTCATGACAGGGATGAAATTTTAATTGAACTGTTTGACTCCTAGTAGGATGCCAAAGTTTCTACACTGAATATTTCCTGCCAGGTAGATTTTGCTTTTTATCTCGGTTATCACGAGACCTTTTATGAACATTATGTCCTTTGAAATTATGTCTTTTCTTTCCAAAGGTAGAAGAAGGTTTTAAAATGCTATGAATTACTTGTCTTCCAAGAGAAATCAAAATAAAGGAAAGCATTCAGAATTATCACTTATTTGTAGAGCTTTCAATCAAAAGCACAGTAGATTGCTTCACCTAAATGTAACATCCAACAGACCTTGAAACACAGGTGACCACACACTCATCAGCTCTCGTTTTATACTTTTAAATTTAAAATCTTCTCCAGCACTCTGACTGGCAAAGCTGCCAGTTTTTGTCCCTTTGGCTCTTGTTAACTCCTTTTGTTGTACAAGGGCAGTAAAAAGCATGGTGACTATAAATTTTAAAAATTTATAAGAGAAAAGATACATTGCCAAGAATGATGGCATAAGCGTATATGAAGTGAAGGGGAGTACTATAAGAGGCATTAATGGCAATGTGTTTTTAAATTTAAACATTTGCCATATATTTTGATCATCCCTCACTGAGCAAATGTTTGCAGCTCTCTGACAAATAAAAATATTACAGTGTGCCTTTATTCACCGGCTCTGCCATGGTGAGACTGCCGGCTCTTCCCCAAAGTTAAAATAAACACCAGAGATAACTTATTTTGAATTGATTGAAATGAGGCAACTGTGACAGCACAACTGAAAACGCTCGAAAAAGAATACTTCTGGAACTTCTTCAGAGAGTGGCAAATGTGTTCAAAGGAAGAGGAGTATTTTAGAGGGGTTAATTGTAATGTACCATTTACTGCAATGAATTTTTAAAATTGTAAATATTCACTGTATTGCTTGATCATAACTTGAGGGCTGGCAGCCTTTTCTTAACCTTGCCTGGCCAAAACTTCAGTTGGTTCAACAAATAAATAGCTAAATTAAAATCTGTATCCCTATAATACAGTAATTTCTGTGTAATACATTGGAATTTGATCATGAACTATATTAATGCTTTGTAAGTTTAGTGATTTGTTATGGTATGAACTCTAAAATCTTGTGAAAAACAGATGACAGAAATACACTGACATATACGGACTCACTTTAAAATCAAACATTTAAGAAACAATCTAAATTAGACCTTGTTCAAATTAGTATTGATTTAAAATATTCAAGGAGAAAATCGTACTCACAGGACTACGCTAGATTCATTTTATTAGATGTCCAACATCCAACAGTGATGCCCATTATGCCACTGGGCACAGAAACTCAGAATGACTCAGATATATTATTGCTTTTGGAAGGAGATTTTAAGACAAAACCATCAATCACATTTGCATATGTGTCAGCTTGGGAAATCACTACCTCTTAACAGCTTTAATTTTTTTTAGCAGATGGATGTGGAAAGCCATTATTTTAGGTATAAGTTTCCTTTGCCCTTTAGTAGTACTAGGTACTGGATCATGCACACTGCATGGCTGTCACAAAGGAACCCACAGTGAAACCGGGTACCTCACTAATCCTGACATGGCTTCTTCACTGGTAAGAAAGAATGTGTGACCCACAGAAGCACTGCCGGTTTAAAGGCACTGGGCTGATGAAGTGATCAGTTAACTGAGGAAATGTCTATTTCCTGATAGTAAAACACCCTATGTAACCTCATAGCACCACTCTGAAAAGTCTCAGTCCTTACCAGATTAACCAGGGAAAATGAAATGTTTAGGCTTGATTTTTGTTAACAATAAAATGCCAATGAAGAAATTTAGTTCTTGAGGCAAGAATGCAACTTAAATTTACTCTGTAAACATTTCCGTCTATGATATTCAATTCAAAATTTGGCACTGAAATATAGGCCTATTTATTATCATCGTTAGCGTCACCATTCTTATTGCTATTATTTTTGGTGTGACTCAGAATTATTAATACCATTCCTGCTACCATGACACTTGCTGCCATCACTGTCACAACCATTCCTCACCTTCGTTTTTTCCAGATCTCATGAATCCCCCTACTTTTCCTTTTCCTGTTATCACCCATTATGGTCTTGATCACTTTTCACCACCCATTCTCCATACAACCAAATCAAGCTTTGAAAAGAGTAAATGAGACCATATCAATCCCCTGCTTTAAACCTCCAGTAACTCCCCATTACCTCGAAGAAAAACATTTTGTCTCCCAAATAAAAGTAACTCTTGCCCCTGTTTCCCCAGTCTGATGTCAAACAGTTAGTACTACCTACTGTACATCAGTCACCACGGTCCACAACCGCATGGAGCTCATTTGTGCCCCAGAGCCTGAGCACTGACTATTTCCACTGTGGGGAGTTTTCATGCTCTAGTCTGCATGTGGAGCTACTGTCATTGCTAGAGGTTGGATCTAGACTGGCCAATAATGGCCCGTGAGTTAAAGCCTTATTCCTTTTGCTATTGAGAAATTGTGGAAACTTGAAGCAGTGGGCCCTAGTGGGAGATCTGGAGCCATAAGAGGGGTGTTCCTCACGGGGACATGGGACCCTCATCTCTCTCTGTCTCGCTTGTGTCCATGACTGTTTTTATTCCCTCACATGCTCTGTAATGACATGCTGCCTAGTCACAGGCCCAAAACCAATGCAGCCAACTGATCGTGGACTGAAAGCTGTAACACCATGAATCCAAATCAATCTTCTTTCTTTATTCGTGGATTATCTCAGGTATTTGTTATCGTGACAGAAAGGTGACTAAGATGATCATCTGTATTCAACCCTGACCTTCTGAGAAAGTATCTTCTTGACTGTATGGTGCTGCTGTGTCCACCTCTAGCATATCACTTGATTTTTAAAATTTTTTTTAGCAGTATCTCATGTTTTTAAGTCTTTATTATCTGTCCCTTTGTCTAAGATGTAACCTTCATGAGAGGAGAAATGTGTCTATTTCACAGGAAACCATGCTTGACACATTGTAAATACTAGAGTTTGAAAAAAATATAGTAATGAGGTATTATTAATGAAAGATCTTATATTTATTGATCACTTACTAAAAACAATGTGCTATGATCACCTTAGCATAATTATTCTATACTTGAAAACTGTAAGGAAAAGAAGTGCTAATTATCTCAATTATATAATTGATGGTATATGCTGGGCCTAGGGAAAAAAACAAATGGAGAGTCACATGCTTTAAGTCTTAAAAATCAAAAGTGATAAGCCAAGCTAATGAACTCTTAATAAAATACATACTCTAAATACAGCTACCTCTGGTACCCATGGGTGAATGGTTCTAGGACCTCTACAGACACCAAATCCAATAATGCTTAAATTTTTCATCAAATATGGTGTCGTATTTGCATATAAATTACATATATCCTCCTGTATTCCTTAAATCATCTCTAGATTCCTTACAATATCTAACCTAATATAATTACTATGTAAATTCTTATTACATTGTACTGTTTGAGGAATAATGACAATAAAAAGTCAGTACATGTTTAAAACACTCAATTTTTAAAAATTATTTTCCATCAAGGTTGGTTAAATCTGCAGAGGCAGAACTCCCAAATATGAGGGTTTAACTATGTATATATTCTGTTCTCATCTTGGTAATATTCCTTCACAAAAATATATAAAGTCAGACTTGAATTTGAATTTTTGAATTTCCTAGATCTCAGACATCATCCCTGAGACATGAAAAATATTATTTCATACTCTGCTATCCTAGCCCACTTGGCTTTTGTCCCTCACATTCTGCCAGAGATGTTCTACGCACAGGTAATGGACGTCCAGCTCACAGGTCTTAACTCAGGCCACACCATCTCAAACATTACCCCAAGATGACACTTGGTGCCTGTGGCCTAATCACAGGGAAGAAAGCTAAGGAAAGAGGTTAAGAAAGTGAGACAGGCGTATCATCTAACAGGGAGAATGCGAATGAACCCCTGGTTACAATTTTAAAAAGCAGGATAAGCGAAGTCATTTGATTGCAATATAAAGGATTTACTTAGCAGTACAGAGCATGTTTGGCTCTTTCTGCAGATTAAGAGGAAGGAATTGTGACAATTCAGAGAGCATTCAAAACTGATCTTGAAAGATGAGCAGGATTTTAACAGTGCTGAGTGGTCAGGAGAACAGGCTGGGTTTGCTTGAACAACACAAGCTCAAGCGTGAGGATCATGATGATGTCAGTGACCGGTAAGGCCTAGGCAAGTCCAAGATGGAAAGATCAAAGAATATTCTGGAAGAAAAGTTTGGAAAGATTTTTTTGTTTGTTGTTTTTTTCCCAGACCAAGGAGAAGAACGATGCAAATGTAATGAAATCTGAAATTTTTACTTCAGACCCCAGGCAGGCACTGAATGGATGTTCCTAAGGCAAGGAGTAACAAAATCTCAATTGTTTTAAAAACTTAGCTGAGTGAGAAAGGAGAGAACGCAAGTGAGGTAGTCTTTACCAGGTCAGCAGTGACGGACATGGAAAGAACTAGATAAAAGAACCTTAAAGGAGCTGAATGCACACAAAGAGTAAATCCTTAATAAGAGGCCCGAGAAAAAGAGCCAATGATGACTTATGTGGGTCTACCCTGGGCAACAAGAAGATGATGGCTCAGGAGCTAGAAACACACATCAGATGGGGGAAGGGAGGTGGGAATTAACACTGGAAAAGAGGGGACTCAACTGCCCCAGTGGAAGGAGGAACAGAGGGGACTTATAGTAGAAAAGAGGTTAATGATATTTTTAATCAAGTTAATGAAGATTGGTTTTTATTTTTTCAGTGAATTGGAACCCAGAATCATCAGTAGGTAAAGAAAGAATTGGAGTATGATTGGTATTTTAAATATTGTTTTGAAACTTTAAGAATTACATTAAAGGACTTAGATGGAGGTGAAGAATGGATTTTTGGATTATTTGGTGGCCTAATATTTCTTTTGTGATTCAACAATGAGCAGAAAGTATCTGATGAAAGACTAGTTCTAGCAGCATACAGTGTTGCAAGAATGTTTTACGTGTGATCACCTAGATTACATGAAAATGTGTGTTTGCCAAGTCTGCATATGAGACTGATCACAATTTGGATTTATGAATGCATTAAATCAATGAAAAGGAGAGAACACAAAGTGCACCACTGTACACAAACTAAATGACACTCCTTAATGTGTTGTGTCTTTATGTGCTTCGGCACATGATCCTTGAAACCAGGCCAGTCTTGGCCAGAATATAAAATGAATGAATTGAGATTTGTAACTACAAGGAAAAGAAATGCAAACAATGGCATTAATAAACAGCACCCAGAATTGAATTGGACCTACTTAACAGCCATTTGCACAAATAACAGGTTTCACAACATTAACTGGCATTTGCCCATGATTATATCAACTTACTTTCAGGGTATGAATAATAAAGGGATTTATTTTGCCATCTCAAAATCAGCCTCCGTAAACACACACAATTCTAATTTATCTGCCCTAATTTCAGGAAGATTTAGTCGTGAGACACTTTAATTGGTGCTTTCTGAATACATGGTTGTTAGCTACTACCATTTTAGCTTCTTCAGGTTCTGTGTGTGCCATGTAATTCTAGTGTGCTGAAAAGCAAATATAGATTACCAAAAGGTTACCTTTCAGAATATTTAATAAGGCTAAAAACATAGCAAAATAAAAAGTTCATTTCAAATGCCAGAGTGCAGAAAACTTAGATACTAATATACAGAGCTCTGAGAATCTAAAATTACATCAGCAAGAAACAATAATGGCAAGAAGGACAGGACTCTCCCAGAGAGGCAGTATAAACAGGAGCTATTGACTCAGCACTTGTAGGGTCAAGGAAAAGGCCAAAGATAAGTGCAAAGTGTGTACGCAGCCCAGGTGTCTTGGAGAAGCTATGGGATCACCAGATTTAAATGGTCCTGAGAGAAAGTTGGGACAAAAACAGTAGGTGAAGAATCAGCACTGGGATGGAGGAACTGTATCCCATCCTCAAAAACAGGAAGAAAAAGAGAGAGACTTGGAGATAACAAAGAGATTGTTTGAAGGCATTCGTCTAAGTTAAAATTTGTTTTCTCCATGGTACCAATTGCTCAGTTCAGAGTAAGGAAAGAATTGCAACGGTGCTGCAGCTTCATGAACCCTAAAGGTCCACATGTTGAAGGTTTGCTCTCCAGCCTGTGCCACTACCGGGAGATGGCAGAACCTTTCAAAAGTGGGTACTAGTGAAAAAAGTTAGGTCACTGGAGATGTCCTTGAAGCATATTTGGATCCCAATCTCTCCTAAGTCTCTTTGCTTCCTAGACACTAGGAGGTCAGCCGCCCTCTGCCACTACACACTTCTGCAACGGTGCTATGTCGTGCATCTTTACAACTTACAAAATAAAACTTTCCTGTTATTGGGAGTTTGGGCAATCTTCCAGTGGCCCAATCATTTTGTTATGTGTGAAATGATGGGTTCTT
>RJWT010003846.1:0-35161 GCA_004365215.1 Cuniculus paca
CTGGCTACATATATCTGATGTTGGGTGCCTGTGTCTCTGCACTGAACTGGGCACCAAGCCACCCGGGGTTTGCATGGGAGCAGATCTGGTCAGGCCCTGCAAATCTAAGCTGTTTAGCGATATTGTCTGAAATGCGCATGGGAGCCGATCTCCAACCAATCAGCTTCCGTGGGTCCGCCCACAACCTGGCGCTGATGCCAGTAGTTAGTAGTCTTGGCCACGGGTGGGTGCAACCTGCCGGACTCCAAGATGGAGCCTGGCCGATCACTCTCTCCCGTGGGGTGGGGGTGGGGTGGAATTCCAAGCACTCACCAACAGCCAGCGCAGATCTTTGAGTCTGCCACTGTCCTTCACCTCCGTGCCTCTCCACAGAGACCTCTGGCGTCGTCCGCAGCTGCGACTGTGACTGCAACTGTGACCACACGCATCTTCAGGCTCAGCAGGTCTTCTGGCAGGATGAATTCGGCTCCAGGCTGAGGCGCTGCCAGCCACCACCTTCTTCTTTGTTTAAATTCTTTTTATTCTCTTTGTGGGCTTCAATTCATATTTTAGATTCTTCCTTGGTTCAGGGGACCCACTTCCTTCCTTCTTGTCCTGTCCATGATGTTATATTCCAGCATCTGAACTGTTTCTCTCAGAGACTGTCTACTCTGCTGCTTACCGTTCTGCCATCTTTAGCTCCTCCTCTACAGTGATAAAGGTATACCCACATTTGTAGCAACACAACTCACAACAGCTACATTATGGAAGTGACATATATATCCATCCAGAGATGAATTGATAAAGAAATATGGTATCTACATACAATGGAGTACTTCTGAGCCATAAGGGAGGATATATTAGAGTCATGTGTAGAAAAATAGATGCAACTTGAGACCTTACTGCTAAAGCAAAACAAATCATACACGGAAGGTTAAATATCACATAGTTTCTCTAAGAAACCTAAAATGTAAAATAAGAAGAACAAAAATGAAAGAGACGGTAGGAAACAGTAAGCTAGACTCTGTGGAGATTGGAAAGGGATCAAGGGAGGGAGGAAGAGAGGACAGCAGGGGAGGAAAGGAGTAAACATGGTCAAGATGTGACATGCCAGTTCCCTGAGGTGAGTATGATAGTTACATGCAGTAAACACATGCTAAGAAAAATAAGATACACAGGAGGTTCAACTCTAGAGTCAACTTTGTTCCTGTAAGTCAACAATATTAGCACAAAAAATGGGACCCCAGGATAGTGACCAAATACAGTTTTTCTGTCTTGTCACCAATAGAATACTCATCATAAAATCTTCCCAACTATGTTAGAAAGGCCCAACTAGCCATGCCTTTCTGCATTTCCACATTCATCCCGGGCTTCCTAGTTTCTCTTGCCCTGAGTCAACAACCTCTATTACCCCTTTCAAGAGTGAAATCTCTACTTCCTTTTTGTGGCACTTTTATTCTCACCACCAATTTCCTTTACCCATCTTCCAGCACTAGCAAACACATCTTACAATGTGAGAATCAATCCTCCCACTCTCAGTTCCACCATTTAAGTAAGATGGTCCTCGCCTGAACCCAGCTGTCTAGCTAACCTATCACCCTGGCTACTGCGACCCATTCAGAAATGGGTGGGTAACCCAAGCAAGGTGAATGAGCAGGAAATGTTTGCTCTGTCCTCCACAGCAGCTCTCTCAGAGACTACATCTCACCCCTGAGCCATTTTCAGGGGAAGTCTGGCTACTGCCACTGCGCAGCTTCTCCAAGGTCAGCTGCCTGCTGTACCTCCCAGCTCTGCAGTCTTGGTGAAGCTATTCAGTCTCCTGTTTCCTTACCCAGAAAACTGCTTTGGGAATTAAATCATTAAATGTGTGGAAAGTGTGTGTGAAATGTTTCCAGCTATGACATGTTTTTTAAAACTATGTTTTTTTCTATTTTAAAGAGAATAAAACAAAACATAATAAAGCAGATCAGAACAGAACAATGCAAGCAGCACAGGACTTTAAAAACAAGACAACAGGAAATCAACAGTGGCTACCATAGTGTCTCTTGTTTTCTTCAAAATAGTTGTCCATACCTTCACACACATAAATTCAAACAAAAAAAATAGTATAAAACCAATCAAAACAAAAGAATGAAAGCATTATAGGACTTCAAAACAAGATAATAGGAAATGAACAATGGTTGCTATAATGTCTCATTTTCTTCAAAACAGTAATCCATATTATCACATGCAATAAAATCAAAACACAACAGAATAAAACTAATCAAAACAAAAGAATAAAAGCATTATACAACTTCAAAACAAGATGATAGGAAATCAGCAATGGCTACCATAATGTCTCCTTTTCTTCAAAATAGCTGTTCATAAGATCACTCATAATAACATCATTTCTTATAAACACTTTAGGAGACATTCTAGACACATATAAGCCTATACCTGTATATCTAGCCTTTCTGTATTACAGGAAAAACAAAATAAAACAAGCAAAACAAAACAAAACAAAACTCAAGAAAAACAAGAAGCAAAACAGACAGATAAATACCGATCCCCAAAAAACCAAAATAATATCAATACACACCTTCAAAACAAAGTGGTAGGGACTTAACAAATGTTGTTATTTGGCAGTTATTTTCAAAAGAGTTACTCAGATTACCGGATACAGACATGCAAAATTTATCTAATCCTATGAATGTTAACTGTTTTGTTGCAAGAACAAGTAGAATTAGTAGTACAATTATCTTAAATATCTTAAGTGTATATATACAAATTTATATCCTTTTTCTTTTCCCTTCCTTCTTTTCTCCTTTTCACTATCCAGGTTATTTTTCCCCTTTGAGCAGTTTCTTACCCTTTCACAATATTTATTGAAGATGTTGGATCTTATTTACTCATTCAGTTTCTTACACTAGGAAGACAATACAGTATTTACAAATGTGAGTTTGATTTATTTCACTTATGAGTATAGCCTCAAGTTGCATCCATTTACCTATAAAAGTCTCAATGTGATCCTTCTTTATGGCTGAGTAGTACTCCATTGTATAAAAATACCACATCTTTTTATCCATTTTTCAGTTGATGGAGATTTGAGTTGTTTCCAAGATCTGGCTATTACAAATTGTGCTGCTTTGAACATGGGTGCACATATATCACTGTGGTATGATGTTTTCAATTGTTCTGGGAATATGCCCAGAAGAGGAATACCTGAATCAAATGGGACCTCCAATCCCAGTTTTTTGAGGATTTTCCAGACTGATTTCTACAGTGGTTGCACCAGTCTACACTCCCACCAACAGTGGAGAAGGGTTCCTTTTTCCCCACAGCCTCTCCAGCATTTGTTATTGGTTGTTTTCTTGATCTTGGCCATTCTCCCTGGAGTTAGATGGAATCTCAGAGTTGTTTTAATGTGCATTTCTCTAATGACAAATGATGCTGAACATTTTTTCATGTATTTATTTGCCATTAATATTTCTTCAGCTGAGAAGTGTGTTTTCATCTCAGCTGCCCATTTTTGGATTGGGTCTTTGAATTTCAGGGGCCTGATTTTTTTTAATTCTTTGTATGTTCTAGATCAAAGTCCTGTGTCTGAGGGAGAGTTGACTAAGATTTTTTTCCGAATTCATGGGTTTTCTTTTCACTCTGTTGGAGATTTCTTTTGACATGCAAAAACTTTTTAATAAGACAAGATCCCAGTTGTTCATTCTGGGAAGTATTTCCCTACAGTTTGATTTTTGTTCATGAATTCTCTGCAAACCCCTATGGTTTCCAGGCTTCTATCTATTTTGACTTCCAGCAGATTTAGTGTTTCTGTTTTAATATTTAGATCTTTGATCCATTTTGACTTTAGTTTAGTGCATGGTGATAGGCATGGATCTAGATTTAGTATTGGGCATATGGAAAGCCAGTTTTTCCAGCACCACTTAGTAAAGAGGGTATCTTTCTTCCAGCGAACACGTTTGGCCCCTTTATCAAAGATAAGGTAACTGAGTGTGTTTGTAATTGTGGCTGTATCACGTAAGCTATTCCATTGATTATCAGGTCTATTTTGATTCGAGTACCAAGCTGATTTTATCATAGTAGTTTTGTAGTATAACTTCAAGTCTGGGATTGTAATGCCTCCTGCCTTGCCTTTTTTGCCCAGGATTGCCTTTGCTATTCTAGGCCTCTTCTGTTTCCAAATGAACTTTATAAATGAGTTCTCTAGATCTGTGAAGTATGCTAATATTATTTTCATTGGAATTGCATTAAATATGTGTAACACTTTTGAGAGAATGGCCTTTTTAACAGTGTTTGTTTTTGCTATTCATGAACGAGGAAGGTCTTTGTATTTTCTGAGATCCTCTTCGATTTCTTTTTTCAGAGTACTGTAATTGTCACTGAATAGCTCTTTTACTACCTTTGTTCGATTGATTCCTAAGTATTTCATTATTTTGGATGCTATTGTTGAGGGTGTGGTTTCTCTTATTTCTCTCTCAGTGAGTTGGTTGTTTGTGTCAGAAATGCTATTTATTTTTGAGTGTTGGCTTTGTATTCAGCTACATTTCTGAATTTGGTTATTATATCTAGAATATATATATATTTCAATGGGCTTTTGGGAGTCTTCTAAATAGAGTATCATGTCATCTGCAAATAATGATAATTTAACTTTTTCCTTTCCTATCCTTATTGCTTTTATTTCTGTCTCTTGTCTAATTGCTCTGGCTAATGCTTCCAGTACTATATTGGAGTGGTGATAGTGGACAGCCTTGTCATGTTCCTGATTTTAGAGTAAAAGCTTTCAGTTTTTTACCATTAAAGATAATGCTGACTGTTGGTTTGTCATAGATGGCTTTTATCAGATTGAGGTAAAGACCATCTATTCTGATTTTCCATAGGATTCTTATCATGAATGAGTGTAGGACTTTATCAAAAGTTTTTTCTGCATCTATTGAGATGATCATGTGATTATCTTTTGCTCTATTGATATGGTGTATTATGTTTAATTATTTGTGTATGTTGAACTATCCCTGCATTCTTGGGAAGACTCCTACTTGGTCATGGTGTATAATCTTCTTGATGACTTGCCGTATTCTGTTTGCCAGTATTTTATTGAGGATTTTTGCATCTATGTTCATTAGGGAGATTGGCCTGTAGTTCTCTTTCTTGGTTGTATCTTTCCCTGGTTTTTGTATTAGGGTAATACTTGTTTCCAGGAATGAGTTATGGAGAATCCCTTCCCTTTCAACCTCATTGAAGAGTTTCAGGAGTGATGTCATTAAGTCTTCCTTGAATTTCTTGTAGAACTCAGCTGTGACTCCATCAGGACCTGTTCTTTTCTTTTTTGGTAAGGTTCTAATTACATTTTCAATTTCATTAACTGAAATTGGGTTATTCAGCAGTTTTATGTCTTCTTGATCCAACTTTGGTAATTCATATGTTTTTAGGAATTTGTCCATTTCTTCTGTGTTATTGAACCCATGAGAGTAAAAATTTTCAAAGTAGGTACTGATGATCTTCTGTATTTCCACAGGGTCTGTAGTGATTTCACCCTTTTCATTTCTTATTGCATGAATTTGAGTTTTTTTCTATCCTTTTATTTAATAAAGCTGTTGAGGGGCTTATCAATTTTATTTATTCTTTAAAATAACTAACTCTCTGATTTGTTGATTCTTTGTATTGTTTTCTTAGTCTCAATTGTGTTAATTTCTACTCTAATGTTATAATTTTCTCCCTTCTTTTGGCTTTAAGCTTGACTTGCTCCTATTTTTCTAGATGTTTGAGGTGTAGCATCAGGTTGTTTATTTGTGTTCATTCTGTTTTCCTGATATGGGAATTCACTGAAATAAATTTCCCTCTGAGGACTGCTTTCATTGCATCCCACAGGTTCTCGTAAGTTGGATTTGCATTTTCGTTTGCTTGTAGATATTGTTTTATTGCTTCTTTAATTTCTTCTGTTATTCACTCAGTGTTCAGGGGTGTATTATTTAATTTCCATGTGTTTACAGAGCTTTTTCAGTTTCTTTTGTCATTAATTTCCAGTTTGATGCCACTACGATCAGATAATATGCATGGAATAATTCTGATTCTTTTGCATTTACTTAAACATGTTCTATGGGGTAGTATATGGTCTATTTTAGAGAATATCCCATGTGAAGCTGAGAATAATGTATATTCTGATGTTGTTCAGTGGAACCCTCTGTAGTAAGTCCATTAGTTCACAGGTTTGATTCAGTTCTGTTATTTCTTTGCTGATTTTTTGTCTTGATCTGTCTTTGTGTCAGTTGGGTGTTATAGTCTCCTGTTATAATTGTTATTGATTATTTTTCATTTCTGTTAATATTTGTTTTATATAGCTGGGTGCTCCCATATTTGGTGCATATATATTTAAGATTCTTATCCCTTCCTCTTGGAGTTTTCCCCTAAGCAGTATGTAGTGACCTTCTTTATCACTTTTGATCATTCTTAGTTTGAAGTTCATGTGTCTGCAAATAGAATAGCTATCCCTGCATTTTGTTGTTGTTCTTGTATGATGTATTGTTTCCCATCCTTTGATTTTCAGTCTATGAATTTCTTTTTGGGTTAAATGGGTTGCCTGTATACAGCATATGGTTGGATCTTGTTTCTTGATCCATTCTGCCAGTCTGTTTCTTTTAATTGGTGAATTGAGGCCATTTACATTAATGTTTATAACTGATATATATTTGTTGATTTTCATCAAGTTATTTTTCTGCTGTTGGGTCTTAATTTTCTGCTGTGTTTAATTCTTTGCCCTGCTTGGTGGTTTTTTTCCACTGGTGTTCTTGAAGTCATAGTTACTTTTATGTCTATCTATACTATCTTTCAGTATTCTTTGCAGGGTTAGTTTTGGTAGTCATGAAATTCTTCAGTTGGTGTTTGTCATGGAAGTGTCTTATTTCTGCATCAGTTTTGAAGGATACTTTTGCAGGGTACATTAATCTGGGTTGGAAGTCATTTGCTTTTAGGATTTGAAATACTTCACTCCTTGGTCTACTTGACTTCATTGTTTGTGTTGAGAAGTCTTCTGTGATTCTAACGGGCTTTCATTCATAGGCGATTTGCTTCTGTTCTCTAACAGCCTTTAATATTCTGTTCTTGTGTTGAATTTCTGGGATGTTGATTATTATATGTCTGGGTGTAGATTTATTTTGGTTATGACTAATTGGAGTTCTATATGGTTCACTTATGTGTGTGTCAGTTTCCTTGCCCATATTTGGGAAATTTTCTGCTATTACTTCTGTAAATAGTCTTTTTACATCATTTGTGCTGTCACCTTCTTTTTCATTTACACCTATCAATCTTATATAGTTTTTCTTTGCATCAGCCTGCAACTGTTGAATTCTTATTTCCTGATTTCATGTTATTTTTAAAAGATCTTTCCTTTCTTGTTCACTGGCTGCAATCTTGTCTTCAAGGTATGAAAGTGTACCTTCACATTCATTGAGGCAGTTTTGCCAGTTTTTGATGGAATTTTTTATTTCCTCAATTTCTCTTTGAATGAGTTTCATGCATTATAATTCTTTCCTATATTGTTCTTTGAAGGTGTCCATCATTTTGCTGTGCTCCATTTTTTTAACTATATCTTCTTTAGATGTGTTCATTGCTTTTATTATGTTTATCATTTCTTGTTTTATCTAGGAGATTATATCTAATCTGATTTCCTTTATAGCTTCGTGGAGCTGTTTCTTTGTTTCAGTTGCTATTATTTCAGAAGTAAAACTATATTCTTTAGTCACTCCAGTTCAGACCTTTCTTTCACTGTATCTGCCACTCACTGAAAATTCCCTCACTCCTACATCACTATCCCCCCCCCAATTCATTTATACTGCATGGAATGGACTCTTCTCTTTATGGGTTTACAGTCTTATCTACCTTGTGCACACTTGTAATGGACATGTGTAGGATTTCTGCTCCCCTGGAAACTGGTTGAACCCCCCACGCCCTCCCAAATCAATCTGTGGTGGTTGACATCTAAAGTGAACATGATTTACAGCCACAATTCCCCCAGCCACGGCTTATTGGTCAAACAAGTCAAAAACTGGTGTGTTTAGACCTACAGACTAACAGGCTGGTAGTGTACATCTCTCCAGGGTTCGGAGCTCTGAATGTAGAATTACCATGGTAGTCATGTTAACAAAAGCCAATGAATGCCATTTATTTTTTACTCAGATGCCTTAGAAACTTGAACATGGTAATGTGCTAAACTATTTACCCAGGACCATTGTGAAGAGGTACATCTAGATGCTGCATATACTTCTACTGCAGACTAACACTGACATCCAAGATTTCCCTCACAAACTGATTTCATCACATCCATTAGTGGTACTTATTAGCCTGTGAGCTGCCCATTAGGCTGAAAGATTAGTTACATCTTATTAACAAATTGAGCTCCACCCCAGGAGCCCAAATCAGTCAGTTCTTAATTTAATCAGTTCTATTTACCCACTTGATAGTGTCTTGAGGTCAATATGAAATAGAATTATCTCCACAGTACTTTGAACTGTCTTATTATCTCTAGTTTTCAGATGTGGAAAATGAAGGTTCAACTAGACAGCTGGCCCAGGTAACAATATGAAGTAGAGCCAACTTTGAGCTGATACATTTGTCTAAACAGGTCTGTCTGATTGCAAAGTTGGATTTTTCCACTCTCTGGCATGTATGTTATTAAAGATGAACAATTAGTTTATCTTCTCACCCTGCATCAGTCAAAGTTCAGTCAGAAAACAGAAAACAACTGCAGATATTTCAACAGGAGACAGTTAATACCAGGAATTGGTTACATGAGTAATAGAAAAGCTGTAAAGTCAAGTAAGTGTTAATAAAGTGACAGATGAGCAACAGCAAGAAGCCTCTGTGACCTAGTGCAGGACACAAAAGGAGTGAGGAGTGGTCTTCCAAGAGTACAGGACCCAGAGCACAGAGTGAACACTGGAAGCAGACAGGACTACCTACCCTTTCATGAGACTGTGCTGCCAAACAGAGTTTGTACAAGGCTGTACTCAGGTAATAAATTTTGGCCCCAAACAACATTCATACACTGTGAACTGTTAGTTTAACTTGATGTGTAATCTGTAATACATCTGAGAAGTTACCCTATAGCCAAGCAACTGAACCTCAACCAATTATAGCCTCTGAACTGCCACTCAGTCAGAATCTAGAACTGACAAAATACAACAATATAAGGAAAATGCCAACTGTAGCCAATCAGATTGTTGCTGTGTGTCACTTTTTCCCTCTGCCTCTAAGCCATGTGGTGAAGTGGAGCACTCTGAACCATTTTCAGTTGGAGCTACTGTGCAATTTTACAATTGCAATTAGAATCAATTAAAATCTCATACATTTCTTCTAATTTTGTTTTTAATAGTATAAAGTCCAGTGGGAGCAAAGACCAGTGAGGAGTTTCTGAAGACCATCCATAGCAGATGCTGTTCACCCTCATTTGGTCTTCCAATCTGAAGCTAATTGGCAAAGAGATCTGGGAAATATAGTTCTCTGCTATACAAAATAAAAGGAAAGAAAGGCAGGGAAATGACATGAGAACAAATAGGAAAGCAACTAATATACACTGCCCTGCATAAAATATTGCAATACACATCTGAGCTCTGTTCTTTCAAGGCAGGGATGAGTGAGATCAATTAGAGTTCAAGAGCCCAGACCTACAGAATGAGGGGTTCTGTGTCTGTTGCCACTCCATTAAAATATTGGAGCACAGTTTGTTCACCTTGATTGATAGCAGAGCGGAAAGTGACTCCAGTTTAAAACAGAATTCAGAAACTCAGCTCTAAAGTGCTACTTACTTATGTTTTTATTTCTCTTTACATAAGGGCAGAGACTAACTCCACTTATTTTAAGTAATTGGGACTTTATTATAAGGAAATAGGGAACAAGTACTTTTCTATAAGTCTTCCTGGAAGCCAATGAAAACTGAAGAATCAGGTATCAAGAATGATAGAAACTGGAAAAGTCCGACTGTGAAAGTTTGACTCAAATGGTCATTCAAACCCTGAAGCAGCTCTAGTAGGCAGAGTTCATGGATTCTCAGTCCGGATTTATCTTTCAACTGGCTAACACAATCTCCACATAGCTCTTGTTCTCTGTTGAGTTCTCTTCTCAGTACCCTCTAACTTGCTCTTTTCATACAGGACAGAGCAAGTTTCTAAGACTAGTAATCTAATGAGCTCAACTATCACTTCATTTTGGGGGAACAAAACTTGCACAAGTCACATCATCAGCTACTGTTCATGCTACAGATTGACTAATCTCAATTCAGTGGTCCATCTAATCTCCACACTTGGAGACAGGGGTCATACGGCACAGGCTCACAGCATACAAGCATGGTTGCCTGATGTAGTGTTCTCAGGAGAACAGCTCCCCAAGGAGCTCCATGGTTGGGACTGGGTCTTGGAGGAATAAAACAGTTAAAAAAGAAAGAAGAACAAAAGGAAGAAGAGACAATCCTCCTCTGAAATAAGCAAACTAGTGTATTTAGCTGAAAAGATTTAATTGTTTAATCCACATACATCATCACCATATGCCATGAAATAAAATATACCATTTTTCAATAATATTATATGCTGACCAAAAACGCTGAACAATCATATGTCACTTTGCCCTTTGTGCCGCCCTGGGAGATGGCTCAGTCTTACTTGCCTATTCCAAAAGTGGAACACAGCCACTTGTCATGCAGTTAGGACTTGTACTCAGCATTCCAAGACATGAGTCTGTTTTTAATCTAGGCCAGCTCAGTTCCAGCCACCATGACACTGGTTGCTTTGAAAAACACACAGATCATTTTCACTGCATACACACACAAAATCAAGGAGATCTCTTCTGCAACTATCAATTTGAGAAATAGAAATTATTTCTGTGGGAATGCAGGATGAACCTGGCTAGTCTAAATAAATGACCTAAGAAACCCATTACAGCTAAACCAAGATTGTATTAGAAAATAAATGAGAACAAAATAATCAGAGTTAATACTCCAAAATGGCCTGAGTTCATTTGAACTGAGAAGCGCCACTAGGGATGAATTATTTATAGCGATACATTCTCTCGTGTGGTAAATGTAATGTGGTATTTGGGTTGGATTCTGCTTGGTTGGATGGTTGTTTTTAAGCCATCGAATCTTTAAAACCATGATGCTCTTAAATCTGGGCCAAGAGACAGGATGTGACCACAGTATGTCTTATACAGTCTGAATTAATCTACCTCCTTCTGTGCAGTCTCCTACCTCTCAATACTGAGACAATGAAGACAGAGGTGCTAAAACTGGCATATATCAGTGTGATTATACATAGCAGAGTGGCTGAGTTAAAGAAAGTCCTCCTCTACACTCACTGTGGTGTCTATAAGATGTGCTTCAGTCCTAGAAGAGGTCCGAAGTGTGGCAGGATGACCCAGAAAATCTAGTGCTCCAACTCCAATTAATGTCCAAATTATCAACAGCTCCCTCGGACTAAAGTGGTGATTGGGACCCATACAGAGCACATTACCAACACGAGCACTGACATTCGACTCCTTGTAGCCCATAGCTTCCACACGGTGATCTGGCTGCTAAGCAAATAAAGTCTTCTAGGGAAAACTTAGGTAAATTGTATTGCTACCTTATTATTAGATAACACACAGTCTGTTTCATAAAATGATGGCTCACTCTTTTGACATCTGATTATTAGATAATACATGGAATTTATTTCTGAATATGATGGCTCATTGGAAGGAGAATGTATAAACCAGAGCTCTTAAATGGAAAGTTCAAATGTATTCAATCCAAATAAAATCTATGCCAAAAATTTTGGTTACTTCTATTATTTGAATATTTCGTCATAAATTAAGGTTCTTTTGCCTCTACAACCTTCTATTAAACATTGAGACAATTAAAAGTTTTTTGATTTGTTTTGTTGCTTCTGTCATTTGACAAATGCAAGTAAATGAACATATTTATATACTCCTTATGTGTAATTTAATTGAATGACTTATCCTTAGAACTATCCCTGATACTTCATATCTTAACAGACAATTTTACTTTATTATTTTTGTGCTGAAACCATATTTTTTGAACCAAGCATTGTTTAAAACAAGTTCACCGTCTCTTAACCTGTGCCTGCAGCAGCTGTTGAGTCAGATGTTATAAAACAGTACTACTGCCTATTCAGTAAACAAGTATTGTGCCTTCCTCTGATACTGCAACCCTTCTCTCTCACATGTGTGGACTCCAAACTACACACTTAAACGATCACTTTCTTTAGGGCTACTTCTGACTTTAGGCAAATGGGCTTTATGCATTTCCATTTACCATTCTTTGATATTATATACTTACTTTTCTGCTAGTTCAGCTATTATTTATTCTGGTATGGTATTTGAGTTCCTAGAAAATTTATCCACAAAGGTTTGACACTTATGATGATTAAGCTTAATCATCAATTCCCTCCTTGGCACTGTTACCCTATTCTGCTTACCTATCACGCTCATCTTTCTTTGGCACCTGCTTGCTCATGGGCCAAATCTCCTGAAACTCAGAGCCAAATAAATCTCCATTCCTTTAAATTGTGGGTGTCAGATATTTATCCAGCAACAGCAAAATTGACTAATACAGAAAATTACTACAAGAGAAACAAAGCCATTGCTGTGACTATACCTAACCATGTGGTTCAAAAGCTTTAGGAACTGGTTTGTAGAAGTTTGCAAAAGTTTGGATAATGAGACAAAAGAATCCCTAGAATGTTGTAAACTGAAGTTGATGAGACATTCTGGACACAGCTCAGAGGACCAAAATACTGATGGGAATACAGACGGTAAGGGGGCCGGGTTCGTTTAGAAACAGAGACTATTAGGACACTGGCTAGAGGCTGTGCAAGTTACACACTGGCAAAAAAAATTGTCATTTTGCTTGTGTACTGAGACTGTAGGAGACTGAGATTAAAGGTAGTAGACCAATTCATGTAGTGGAGGAAATTTAAGGCAACCCAATGTTCAGATTGTGGCATAGGAACTGCTGGTCGCTTCTAGCCAGATTTATAGGGAGAATCAATGGGGAAAAAACAGAGCAGAAAAATTTGACAAAACTGAAATTTTGACTCAAAAGGAATCACATGTAAAATTGGGGCCAAAGGAGGTGTGGTTGCTGAAGAGATGACTGTCACTATGAAGAGCCCAAATACAGTAGTGCTTCAGTTCATGAACTTAAATTTTTCCATAATTTTGGAAAGGATGGCCATGTTTGTGTTTGTCCACATGATACAGGTTTTACTGTTATGCAGAATGCAAGAATTGTGGGATCAAAGAATTTCCAACCAGATTTCAAAGGAAAACTTTGGAGGTAAGCAAGAAACACTTAAAAGACCATATGTGAAACTGTAAGAATGAAGTCAAAGGTTCAGTAAAGATCCCAGGAAGTTGGTGATATCAGAAATATGGAGTATTTGGCAAGGATAAGCACAGGCCATGTATGGCCATGCATGGATTTAAGACAGACATGTGATGGTAGAAGCCATGTGTCTTGGTTAGTTTTCTCTCATGGTTGAGACGAAATGCCTGATGCCCAAAATGAAGGAAGGACAGGTGTATTTCTTACAGTTCATGGAGGTTTCAGTCCATACTCAACTGGCTCCAAGGCAGGATGGAGAGGATGAGGGGCAGCTGTTCATGGCAGCCCACAAGCAACAAGAGTGGAAACGCAAAAGAAAAGAACATGCCTTCTTCCCTTCCTTATGTAGTATGCTGGCTCTACGCCTGGGTGGGTGCAGCACTCACACCGCTAATCCCAGCACTAGACAACAAACCAATCACAAATGCTAGATTTAGCCACCTCTAAGATTGCATGAGCCCTGGGGTCCACCTAGACACAAACCATAACATTCCACCCCTGGCCCCTCAAAGATTCATGTACATCCTTTATTCAAAAGACATTTAGTCTATCTTCAAGAGTTGTCAAAGTCCTAACAGTTTCAGCATTGCTAAAAAGTCCAAGTCCCAAGTCTCCTCCAAGATCTAAGGCAAACTCTTAGCAGTAACCTCCTGTACAAATAAAAAAAGTCAAACACTTCCAACATTCAATGGCCCAGGATATACATTAGCATTCCAAAGGGTACAAACAGGGGGATACAAAGGAATGGGACCAAAGGAAGTCCAAAATCCAGCAGGGCAAACATTAAATCCTGGAGTTGCACACTCAGCATCTGAAGAAATTTGGTTGCAAGCTCCAAAAGGCTTGAGTGACTCCACCCCCATGGCACTTTCAGGGGTTTTAACTCCCACAGCTTCTCTCTTTGGCCCATTCTGCTCAATCTTTGCAGCTTTCCTTAGAGGATCCATGCTCCTGGCTTTTCCAAACTTCTGGGTTTTCCACCACACAGCTTCACATACTGCACTCTCAGGGGTGCATTGCCTGGCCTCCCAGGCCCTCTGAGATTGGGGTGGAAGCCTTTTTAACCTCACAATATGTGCATTCTCCATGACCCTAAAACCAGCGTCACATGGATGCTGCCAAGGTCTGCTGCCAACTGGAGCAGTAGACAAGCTTTCCTCTTTTGTGGCTGTAGGGGTCAAGTGCCTGAATTTCTGGGCACTCTGAATCTGACTGTGAGGAGCAGATTCTCGATGCTGTCACCATTTTGGAACATGGTGTGACCACTGCCATTTTGGAACCTCACATGGCCTCTGTTACCATTCTGCAGCATGGGGCTCTGCAGCTTTCTCTCCCAGGCTAAGTCTTTCACTTTTGAAGTTTTGAGACTGCAAAGGGTGGAGATCCACTGCTTCCCAGGATGCCCCCAGGCCATCTTTTTTATTTCTCTGTTCCTTCTCAGCAATCGAGCTTTCAGCTCTACCTTTACAGCTCACAGCTTTCTGACCAAACTCACAATGTTTTAAATCACCATGATTCACAACATACATCTGGCTAACAGCCCTAAACAATAACCATAGCCACAGCCTCAACATTTGACTGCCTTGAAATTTCTTGTGCCAGATTAATTAACCCACCATCCTTAATCTCAGTCTCAGGCAAAGTCTCTGGACATGAGCAGAATGCAGACAAACTTTCTGCCTAGCCATAACACACATTGTCTGGAGTCCAACAACCAATGCAGTCCTTCCCAGCAGAAACCTCCCAAACCTGGTCTAAACTGGCAGGCTGTCTATCAGCCTTCTGGTCTCCTGAGCTCTGACCAGAATCTCCCATGCAGAACAGCCTAAGCTGTTCCAGCTCCATGCATACAGGTAATATCTCTGAACCCTTCCAAACTCTTCCCACAAGCCATTCCCAAAGGCTCCTGAACCACATGGTCAGGTACAGACACAGCAACAACCCCACTCCACTGGTACCAAATTCTGTCTTGGTTACTTTTCTCTCATTTTTGAGACAAAATACCTGATGCCTAAAATGAAGGAAGGAAAGGTTCATTTCTTACAGTTCCTGGAGGTTTCAGTCCATACTCAGCTGTCTCCAAGGCAGGATGGTGTGGCTGAGGGGCAGCTGTCCATGGCCGCCCACAAGCAACAAGAACAGAAGAGCAGAAGAGGAAGAACATGCCTTCTTCCCTCCCTCATGTAGTATGCCAGCTCACCCCAGGATGGGTGCAGCACTCAGACTGCTAATCCCAGCACTAGACAGTGAACCAATCAGAAGTGCTAGATTCAGTCTCCTCCAAAACTGCATGAGGCTTGGGGGGCCACCTAGACATAAACTGTAACACCATGGGATCAGGACTGCATGTGCTCTGAACATTGGACATGGAATTACAGGTTTAATGTTTACCCACTGGGTTTCAGTTTTGTTTTGGTCCTATTGTTTTCTATCTCTCCTATTCTTCCCTTTTTGGAATGTGACTGTTAACCCTGTACCATTGTATCTTGGGATTGAGTAATTTTCTAACTTCACAGGGGTTAATTTACAGCTAAGTGTTAGGCTTCAGTTTCAGAAGAGACATTCAACATAAACTTTTGAGCAGTGTTGAAATTGTTAAGACTTTGGAAAGGGATGATTGCATTTTCAGTAGTATGCAAGATTAACTTGTTAATGGGTTTATTTGGAGATTCAGGGTAGTTTAAAAATACATGTTCAGGTATCAAGTTGAGAAGGAGTGTGATATGATGGTTAGGTTTAATCATCAATTTGATTGGCTTGGGAGCTGCAGAAGGGTAAGTAAAGCACTCTTTTGGGTATGCATGTATGGTTTATGCAGTGGTGATTTTGGATACTACATCTTGTTCTTGCTCTTTTCCTTTTTGGCATGATTTCCTACATACTGCCATAAACTAAACATCTTTTCACTGCCATGCCTTTCCACCATGGTGTTCCTGCCTTGAAGTTAGTTGGCCACAGACCAAATCCTCTGAAACCATGAGATGTCAAGTATTTTGTCTAGCAATGTCAAAGCTGACAGATATAAGACTGAAATCTTCCCTGCATTTTTAAGTCTTATACTGTCTTCTTGGCCCAGGGTACCTTCCTGTTATAGATCAAGGGGTAGGGGTTTGCTTCCAGCTCTTCTCTTTCCCTGAAACCCACTTCTTTATTCAAGATTTCTCAGTACCACTTGTGCTCACGCTCCCTATTGCAATGCTATTTCCCCAGTTGAAATGACAATTGCCTCATTATATAATTCACCCATCTCTGGCTAAAGGACTAGCTTCTATTTGGCATGTGATTATTTAGTCCCTTCCACATTTCACTTGGCAAATTGGAATTACTCACTGGTAAATGGATCTGTAACAGTGATGGTAGAAGTTAGTTCCAAGTCCTGTAATCTCTCTGTTTTTCATGTGTGTTTGTATGTGCACCTGTGTCTCTGTCTTTTTTAGTCTACTCTTTTCCCCCTCAATGCCACCACCTTGTAAGCTGTCAACTTCCCACCCTGCTCCTTTATCCATCCAGACTTCCTCAGGTTCTCTGAAAGCCTTTGCTCTCTCTACAGATCTATCCATCTTTTTGACTATATGCTGCAATCTTCAATTTCTTTCATTTTGTATCATTCTATTTCATTCTACTTAGAAAATAAAAACTAAACCCTCTGGAATCCATATTTCCTAGAAAATTGGAGATAGAAAACTATAAATGCTTATAATTTGACCACCATTTTTCACTAGTCTTATCTTTCATTACCCTCCTACGTATACTCTTCTTATATGGTACATATAATTTCTTAGTTTCACAAATTCCTGCCTGCTCAGTCCTTTTCATCTTGCCTATTTTACCACCTTTTCCTCTTCCCTGACTCACTCTCATTCTTCTTCTAAAGATTGGACCTCACCCACCCAGAAAGGGGCCTAATCCTATCCATGTGGAGTCAGGCATCTTTTCAGTGCTGGTGAAGTCCCCTGAGTCTCTCCTCACAGCACTCCCATGATGATCCAAAATCATACAGGCTTCCCTGACTACCATCAGACATAGCTCCTGGGTGCCTGAACACATACCTACTTCCAGGACTGGCTTATGGCCAGCATACCACAAATGTCTGTTAAAGGAAAAATGAAAGTCTAAGCAATAATGTCATCCATGTCAATATTTCTTTCCTTTGAAATGCTCTAACCCAAAACAGCAAATACAATGACCAAAGTACAATCACCTATAAACCTCTCCACCTTTCTCAGATGACTTCAACAAAGAGAAAAGATGAGCTGCATGGAAGAGAAAAAAATGTCCAAGTTCAGTGGCTGAAATATAACAAAATAATTCTTGCACAATCATAAACTAAAAACATCTTGGCCACATAGAGCCTGTTTAAATAAGAGTTGTGTAATTAAAAAAGACTATTTGTATAAAGGACACAAAATGTTGGCCAAAAAATCCTCTTGCCACTGATTTAAAAATCTTGGAATAGGTAATTCCAAGGAAAAGGCTTAAAGTAAATGAAATGTATCCAAATAATAATCAAATGAAAATGGTACAAAGGACATAGGTAGGTGGAACTTTTCAAGGTCTTAAATTTAACCGTATGGGATTATTTTCCAAGTGTCATCCTATTCAATCTTTAGGAATGAAAGAGATGCTTTTTAAACATTAAATCATATTTCCTCAGGAAGATGGATGTAATCTCTCTTATTTATTCCTTGGCCACAGACCATTTTTCATCCTCTACACACAGCAGATGAAAAAGTCAATAGTAGGTTTCTTAAACAGAAAATTGGAGCTACAGATGTAAGAAATAAGTAGTAGTAAAGATCTGTTTGCTTCTCCCAATGAACTGAATTAACTACATTAAATAGTCTCTGGAAATATCACAGCTAACTTTTCCACAATGAACTATAACTAAAGCATTTAAAGGGGGCAGCTTTACATTGTATAGGTGATGTTCTGCAGTCATTTGATAAACGAGCACTCTGGAAGGCACAACTATGTCACTGTAGGTTTAAATGATACCACAGTTGGCATTGTTTAAGTTGTGTGCACCTGGGTACTACTTACTAATTATTCAAACTTTTAACAGTTTCTCTACATGTCAGAGACTCAGCTTCTGCTACAGGGATAAAGGGGACTGTGAGGTTTGGGGGAGGTTATATATCAAGGCTTTGCTCCTAGCCTAGAGGGGCACAGAGATGAAGGTGGGAGACTTGTAAACTTGCAATTTTGCAAGAACAATTGTTCTGATTTCATTTGATGGTTAAAATGTTAATCTTCAAGGCTAAGGTTAGGATTCAGGTTAGGGCTAGAAGAGATTCTGCCTTAGACTAGGAGGAGATGTGCCTAGGACCTTGGTATGGTTTGGATGTTGGAGTCCCCCAAAGATCTATGTGTGAAAGGCTTGGTCCCCAGCTGGTACACCTGAGAGATGGTAGGATCTTAGATAGTGGAACCCAGTGGGAAGGCCCTGGGTCTTGTAGGTTTGTCCTTGAAAGGAACTGTGGACCTCTGGGAAGTGAACAGAGTTAGGGTCACAACCCTATAAGGTCATAATCCTGTCTTTGGCTACATTTGATACATTGACTTTCCTATTGTTTTCCTCTATACATTGTTGCCAGTCAAAAATCAGTTCTGTTACAATCTAAAACAATATTTAGCTCTACCTCTGGAGACCCACTGACCCTTTTCATTCTTAATGTGTCTCAAAGACCTACTGTTATCCTCATATCTAGAGATAAAAGAATGATATAAAAGAAAGTAAATATAGTAAGTCCAAAAATATGTGGATATGTCAATGTTCTTACTTGGATTATTTACCTGATCTCTATATAATCATGCTACTTCTCAAAGAATTTTCATGCACCAGTTTTTCTTTTTTTAAATGAACTTGCCAAAAATAACAACTAACTTCTATAATTTACTGAAATCCTGTTCTTCCTACTACCACACTATGATGATCTAGTGCTTGGCTGGTGTCCTCCTAGCTCAGGCCTGTAGTTCAAAATTTACATGGCAAATAGTCATCAGAAATGAGTCACTAGTTGGCTTGCCTCTGCTCAGCAATGATTTTTGGGTCTTCTCACTTTCCTCTGTCTCATTCTCATTCTCTATCTGTCCTAGTGTCTACTAGACTCCTGCCTCTGGGTTTTAATTTATGGTGATTAAATTCTGCTCTCCAAAATGTTAGATCTTGAAATTCTCCAAGGACATTTTGTTGTTGTTGTTGTTTGTGTGTCCTTGTTATTTACTAAGAAATTCTGCCCACTTATGGACACTTTAGAATACTTATCAGCCTAAGATTCAGCATTCAGGAATTCAAGTGTAACACTAATTCATTTATCCAAAACCTGGGCTGCTACTTTGGAGCCTCAGATGAAGAGAAGCACACAGCTGATTGACTGAATTCACATCTACCTATTCACGTATAAGAACTTCAGGGTCATGGTTAGGGTCTGGCTAACTTTTTGATTTCCTAGTTTCTCACACTATTCTTCATGCATGGTAATTACTCAGTAAATCTTTGCTAAAGTAAATTGGTCTGAGCCTCATAGACCTCAGGGTTAGAATCTTAGAATTTCAGGTTTCAACTGTGCCAAACATTCTCCTTAAAACTAGAATGACTGAACATTTCTCTTACGTATAAATTAGGGATGCGGATTGGAATTGTCAATAAAAGGCTGTAATATTTTAATAGCCTCAAGTGAATACTATAAAATCCATTTACATAGTCATAAAACCCCAAAGAAAAAGGTTTTCATTTGTTACAGATTTTAGCCTAATTTAAAATTTTATCTATCTTTGAAACATGATTTCTGAAAAAAAAATTCTAGAGTTTGGAAGAAATTGGTTTTCATTCAAATTGAATGCAAATCCTAGAGCAGTGTAGAACAATATGATATTAGACAAGATTTAATTTTCCAAAGGAATCAGGATTCCCCCTGCACATTTTTCTACTCCTTTTTGTTTGAACTTAGGTGGTGGTGTAGTCAGGGGTTGCAAGGAGAATAATTACATACAGGACACACAATAATTACATTCAGTACTATTTTATGATGTCACCCAGAGTTAAACACAAGAAAGTTCTGGAAATTTTTCCAGAACACTAAAGACCTAGAAAATCCAGCAGAGGGCTTGTATCCCACATCAATGTCCTGCATGAGTCCAGCTGAAGACCTAGAGCCCATGACAATGCCTCCCATAAGTCCAACTGGGGGCCTAGAGCCCACAACAGCTCATGCAAGTCTGTTTTATGGATCTGCACTGGGAAGACCCAAAGGTCAGTGTGGAAGCTAGAAAGTCTTTGCCAGTGGGATGAAGTATCTGTGCTAGTAGGTTGAGGCTTCTGCACTGGAGCCAAGAAGTGACACTCAGCATAAGGACCAGGGCTCCCCTGAAAAGTACCACAGCCATCCTCAGCAACAACAATGAGGTCTCGAGCTCCTCTGATGATAACAGTTGAGTACATATCAGGAAGCCAGTGTGACAAACCTTCTGGAGATTAAACAGCACACATCTTCCCCTCTGGAGCCAAGAAGCAATGCTCAATGTAAGGACCAGAGCTCCCCCAAAGTGAACCATAGCCACTCTCAATGACAAGGTCCCAAGCTCCTCTGATGATAATGGTCAAGTTCATATCATGGAAGCTAGTCACGAAAAGCCCCTCCAGCAGAACCAATGGCTTCACACAACAGCAACACTTAGGAGAACCCACAGTGCTAACTTTTCCTCTCCACATCTCTTTTTATGCTGGCAACTTTCCTCAAGTGGGCCATCTTCACTCAGCACCACGTTGATTTAATTCAGCTGGTGTTAAGCTGACCACCAGTTTTTAATCCATAACAGGTGATAATAGATTCTTTATTTTGTTATACACATTTCAAAAATAGTAAACAAAAATATGTAATCACAGGAGTTCTAGCTGAATCCATCACTGTGCAATGGACAATGAGATTCTACTACAGGAGCATGGATATGTATGAGTCTCTTCTGAATGACACAGTCCATCCTATGAGTGGTCACCTCTCCACATGAGGAAATCACAGAAAGATTTCTGTCCACAACTACAGCAGCAATATGCTGGTAATATAATAATTGTTTTCAGTGTACAGAGTTGTAGATAGCAGGAGGGACTCTATGCAGAAGATAATCCTGGCATCTGAGGAGGCTACTGAGTGACTCCCTTATTTCCCCTCTCAAATTCTGAACCAATCCAGATAAGCAAAGAGAGAAGTACATGGAGACCAAGGAGGCAGAGTGAGCATGTACTCAGCCTTCAGTCTGCAGTCAGGCCTCTCCCATCATGGTTCCCAGGGCCACCAGAGCAGATGCCAGTCAGGCAGGAAAAAACTCTGGCCAGGGTCTCCCCAGTCACGAATCTTTAAATCACTGCTTTTCCAGGAAGAGCAGAGACAGGATACAATTCCTTGGAAAGGAAACGAGGGCTGGAACTAAGAGTACTCCCGACTCTCAGCAGCAGCAGATGCGACGGACTGGCACACCCTGAGCAGATCTCCTCTGTGTGGTAGCGTTTGGGGAGTACTGAGGGTCAGAATGAATTTCCATGTGGATGAGGTTTCTGAAAATTACATTTAAATTTTTTGTAACAATAATTTTTGGCATTGCAAGGTTACTTTCTAAGTGTTTCTTTTAAATTCATCCACTGAACATAAATAAAAAAGTTCTTTAAATTTCTGTCAAACTATGAAAATCTTTCTCAGAAACTTATTTGTCCATAATTCTCAATGCTCAAAACTGCTATCTTGTCAGTGATGACCTTTTCCTCAGAATGCATTATTCGTTACATTGTCCCACTATGTTCCAGTTCATAAGAACATTACCATTAAATATGGTGGTAACCCCGCTTACCATAGACATCCTTACAGTTGTATTTTGAACAGTGTTATAGGCAGCTGAGTTAAATAGAAATATTATAGGCAGTCAGACAGGGCCAGGCCCTCAAGGAAGCCCGCACAGAGGACCAGATGTCTTGTGACCTTGGAGGAGACAGACACCTCCCTCTGTGGGCCAGATCTCAAGATAAAAGGCAAAACAAATGCAACCACACCCTAAGTATAGACAGCAGGGATTGATATTCTAAATAGGCATGAAGCACCTTGAGGAAGCCAGGAGCCACCATCCCAACCCCTTACAGGATGAGTCACTGCTCTGTAAGAATGCTCACTTGCTACATGACTCGCTTCCCCATTTGCCCCTGATTTGGCCAATTTTACCTGAACAATTAAACTTTCTGGTTGGCCATAGTTCTGTCCCACCTCATGCCCGTTTGCTTTGTGAGTTCCCATTTTTCCTCACTTTAGACCCATCTCACCTTACGGTTTTACTTTATAAAAGTCCCTAAAAAAGCCAGAACCTTTGGCTTTTTGATGTTCCATATGAGTTTGTGTTCTCTACCATCGAAGAATGAATTTTAGGGACACTGGAGGTTATGAGCAGAACGCATTTATTGAGAGAAAGAAAGCTTCTGTCTGAGAGAGAGACAGAAGGGGTCCCAAGTGGGTTGCCAAAGACTCTGGCTTTTTGAGAGACTTTTATAGAGTAAAACCATGAGGTGAGGTGGGTCCAAGATGGGGAAAACCTGGGAACTCATAAGGCAAACAGGCATGAGGTGGGACAGAACTATGGTCAACCAATAAGATTAATTGTTCAGGTAAAATTGACCAAACCAGGGATGAATAAGGAAGCAAGTCATGTACAAGCCAGCATTCTTAAGGATCAGTGACTCTTCCTATAGGGGATTGGAATGGTCAAGGTGATCCAGACCTATTTAGAATGTTAATTCCTGATGCTTCTACTTAGGGTGTGGTTGTATTTGTTTTGCCTTTTGTCTTGAGAGCTGGCGTATAGCGGGGAGGTGTCTGTCTCCTCAATGTCACAAGACATCTGGTCCTCTTTGTCCACTTTCTCGAGGGCCTGGCCCTGTCTGACTGCCTATATTTCTATCTAACTCAGCTGCCTGCAACAAAAATAGACATGGGTCAGATTGGAGAAAATAAAATATTTTGAGTTGTGTTTTTACTTTTCCTTGCCTAAGTATATATTTATAATTTATCACATGCAGTACATACTAGGTACAAGACACAATTTAGGCACTCTGTTAACTTGTTACATCCTCACAACAACTCTGTAAGAAAAGCACTTCTATTTTCTGCCTTACAATTGGGAAAACTAAGACACAGACCGACTACTTCCTCCAGGTATCCTGCTGGTGGGCAGCAGTTGATTCCCTCCCCAGCTGTCAGTGGCCACACCCCTGCTCCTCAGCGCTGCTCTACAGGCCTCTCTGCTACTTGGAGTTTTTCTTCCACATTTAGTTTTGTTTAGATGCAAGTAAAAGTAATATGAGCTTGTGGTCTGAATATTTCAGAAGTGTACTACTGTTTTATCATGAAAAACAATGTCCCAGGGAGTTTCCACTCAGACAGCTGAGTAAGTCCGTGGCCAGGATCCAGGCCCCCGAAACTATCCGGGTGCTGAGCTTAGAGTCTACACAGACACCAAGGTCCAGCTTGGCTGTATGCAAATCCTGATTTTTCTCAAAACACTGAAGCCTGACCCTGAATGATATAGATAAAATCAAAAGGGAGTTGAACTTCCGGGAAAATGGCAGTGACCAGCAGTAAAGAAATGAGTAGACCGAAATGTGACATGATTTTTTTTTTTTTTTTTGTACTGGGAATCAAACTCAGGACTTTGTGCTTGCCATGTAGGCACTGGTACCACTGAGCTATATCCCTGGCCTGTGATATGATCTTAAGTAACTAGTAGAGTCTGAGCAAATGTGTTTGAATTTTGTACCAGGCTTTTTCCAAGTAACACATAGATGCGACACTGGTCCTGTGAGAAATCAGCAAAAAAAAAAAAAAAAGAAATCAGCATAGTCTTGGCTCACACCGGCCCTATGGCAAACAAGTGTGGCCATAACACTGGGAGGGGGCATGGGCGGTCAGACTGATGCTACTATCCATAAACATATGGGAGGGAACCTCCACCTTGCTTCTTCACCTCTCGTTTCTGTCCTTTGTCCCTGTCACCTGGGGGCCCAAGTGTCAATGAGACCTGCCAGAGGATTCACAGATGATGTGTGCACAGGCACACACACACATACTCCCCTTCATGGGTTTAGGGCTAACGTGCTCAGCAATTTCATCTTTTAACCTATTCTCACCCTCTTCCCAGTTTCTGCACCTTTTAAATTAAATCTCATTTTAAAAATCTCCATCTTGCTATCTTTCCCGTGTGTTCGTTTCTTTTTCATGGTTATAATTTTCATACAATCTCAGCCTAACCTGTGGACCACAGGAAAGATTAGCTTTTAAAAGATTAGTGATGTTTGACTACATTTATAGACTAAGAGTATTGATTCAGAGAGTGGAAACATATAGGAAATTTTGAGGATAACTAATAAGTCAGTACCTAAAAAGACCAGTAAGGTTGTATTTTAATATATAAACAAAATTCCTTCACACAATAAAAAATCATTAATTCATTTATTTCCTAAAAATTATTTCCTAAAGTTCTATTATATTCCAGAAATGTCAGAAGCTCTAAGAAATATAATGGTAAATAAAACAAAATGTTATTTCCTTTTTTTTGTTTTTGTTTTTTTGTGGCACTGGGGATTGAACTCATGACCTCGCATTTGCCAGGCAAGCACTTAGGCCACTGAGCTAGATCCCTGGCCCTCAAAATGTTATTTCTTTAAATTTTATATTCTAGTGCAAAGAGACAGAAGATAAACAAAGGGAATATACAGAGAATGTCAGATGGTGGTGAGCACTATGGGGAGTGATACAACATGAAAAGGAATGTAGAATAGTGGAATCAGGCACTTTAAATAAAGTGATAAGAAAGACTCAATTATAAAAAAGCACTGGACCTGAAATAAGACCATAAAAATTCAGGCAAATATAAGGAAGACAGTTCCAGGCAAACAAGGCCATCACCTTCAAAGTCTTGAAGGACAACAGGAGACAGACATGAAAAGTGGGCCCTAAGGTCAAAGAGGCAATGGTGACCCATGGCATAGGGCTTGATGGCCCATTGCAAAGACTTACCTTTTGTGAGGCATAAAATGAGGAGACAACAGAAAGTACCAGACAGAGGATATAATCTGAATCACACTTTTAATAGAGTGACTCCAGATGCTGTGTTGAAAACAGATTCTAGGGCTACAAAGGTGGAAGAAAGAAGATAAATTGGGAGGTCAGAAAATAATCCAAACAAGAAATGACAATGACTTGGTTGCCAAGGACAACTCCAAAGTTTAGGGTCTAAATAACTAGAGAATGTAGCTGTCATTAATGGGCATAGGAAAGATGGTCATGTAGCAAATTTTTGGTAAGCAAGACCAGCAGTTTTGTTTTGAATATGTTACATTGGAAGCTTATTGGATATCCAGTAGAGATGCTCAGCAGATATTAAATATGATTACAGAGTTGAAGGGGGAGGCTAATCTGGAACTATAAAGCATGCAGCTGATAAATATTGACTCATTTTCCCTTAAACAGGAAGAGAAGGGTGAATACAGCCATGGGCACTTTCCTGATTCAAGATAGAAAAACCGCTAGTACCTGATGGCCTCTATTTTGTCTGTCAAGGTTGGGGCAAAGCTAACTACTAAAAGAGAAAAAGTAGAGGCTGGTAGATACCATTAAATGAAAATACTGCCAAGCAGTAGTAAAGGCCCAGCTGTACTTAAAAATTCTGAATTAGTAGTTCTGGCTTGTGGTTATACAGTTTTACTTTTGTAACATTCAATAACCTATATGCAAAAACAAGGAAGGAAACAAGCAAATGAATGATGCTAGTGAGGGTATTGTAGAATTCATAACTGTAGAACCTAAACCGAGTGCAAAGCATATGTAATAGTTTAAAATTCATATATAATATAGGAAATTGATGTAGTGTACTAGTAAAATCAAATGAACTGAGTACATGTAATGAGTTGGGCTTTACAGCACCAACATGCCCACTCACATGAAGAAGATCACTTACATATATATAGCAGTATGATTCACAAGACATTCAAGGAAAAAGCTTAAGTAAAACTGATATGTTTCAGTGTTGTGACATTTACTTCACTGCTCAGATCTCTGCCTTTTCATTCCACACTGGTTTCACTTGATTCAAACCAAAATCCCTTGTGATTCTTTCTAACTTTCCCTGGAATTTTTCAACAGACATATGCATAGTAATATAATTGTGGTCAGTCAAGTCTCTTAACAAAGGATAGAATGTCCTCTCATGACATTCCACAGTGATGAGCTGACCAGGAGGAGGGAACAAGAAGCAAGGTCTGGACATCAGGCTCATTCCAAGCTCCAGACTCACATTGACTTGTTTCAGAAAAATAATATCTACTAAAGACTCTTTCCTTAGTAGTCTTCACAAGCCAGAATTTGAGAAAGATGTGTCTAGAGATTGGTGAACGCCTTTCCTACCTCGCTTCCAAAATAACAAGGTGTCCAGAGGTGAGTAATCAGGAATTCTCAAAATGTATTCATGGAAGTCACAATCTAGCAGTAACAGAAACCAGATCTGGTAGTTTAAGGAGAAAGAGAATGATACTGGAAATTAGAAATCCAGAGAAAAAAACAACTGAGCTTGGGGAGAGTAAGAAGCGTGAAAGTCTATAGACTCAAAAGCAAAAATTGCTGAATTTTTGCTTTAGAGACCTAAAGTGGACATGAGTCAGTTACAACTTCTTTGAGGCTGTATATCTCCTTCTTTAAAATTCCAAATACTTGGCAGAATGTAATTGAATGATCACCCTAAATTCAGTGCCTAGCCCTGGATCAATAGAAGGATGGGGGGGATAAGGGGGATCAATAAAGTTTAGAAATAGATATACAGTTATAAGGCATCATTACTGTATGCTGGAGACAGTTTCTAGAAAACGAGAACTCTTAAATAAGACAGAATTAAGAAGTTTCTACTACAATAAGACAAGTTTTAGAGATGAAGTACAAAAAAGAGAAGAAGGAAGTGTTAAAGAAAAGATATACAACAGTAATCTAAGAATCAGGAAAGAAATTATCTCCAAAACAGAGAAAGGAAGGATGTATGAGAGTTAGCCAGTCCACAAAAACAGCATCAAGAGAGGTCAGCCAGTGTGAAGGGCTGGAAGCAGCAGAGCATGGTACATTCACCACACTGTTAGATGTCAGGACAGCAGGACCAGAGTAAGGGAAGCAATATGGAGTAGAAAGGCAGTGAAAGGCCACCTCAGTCATGGAGGGAGTTCGAACTTGATTCTACAGGCAATGGAAATTTGTAAGAGTTGCTGATGGAATTAGATTTACCTTGTAAAAAGAGTCCCTGGACTATAGCTAATTTAGTGTACCTCTGAACCAACTGGTATAGAAAGATGAAGGACTTCAGAATTATAGAGGGCAGATGCAACTGGCTGCTTGGATGATGTCCAAAAAACTAATCTTCAAAATTGTAACATTGGCATCTGCAAAACATGAGTAATATATGGACTTTTCAGAGTTGTTGTTACTATTAGTAAACATCAATTCTCTGGAACCACATAGTTACTGTTACTTCTCATTATCTTCCTGTTTTTTATATAGCCATCTAGTCTCCCCTGATCTCCTTTCTACCTGACTGCTATTTATTGAATACTTACTGAATGTCATGTAAAGCTGAGTGCCTCACAAGCCTTTCCTCATCTCAGCTTCAAACAAGCCTCTAAACTAAGAATTATTACTATTCACTTTCAAACCCATGGATTCTGAAGTGTGGAGAGTCAAGTGACATGTTCAAGATCAGAGTTCTTGGAAGAGAAGCAAGTTCAAGTTTCTGCTGCAGAGTCTAGCACACCACCATACAGGTGGTAGTTATCAGTCTTCACTGGGTACAAGCAGCAGATAACATCCTCATTTAGAATTTTGGATTAAAAAACCCACATAAAAGACCATAAGAGAAGCCAGGTGTGGTGATGCATGCCTATAATCCCAGCACTTGGGAGGCTGAGGCAGGAGGATCATTGTGAGTTCAAAACAGCCTGGGCTACAAAGTGAGCTCAAGGCCAACATGAAGTGCATAGTGAGACCCTGTTTAAAAAAGAAAAAAAGACCATAAGAGCATCCAAATCTAATTTTTAAGCAATGTAATATGAATACTATTTTGCTTTTTTTAAATTTTGAACTTGTAGATCAGTATATAACTTAGCTGTTGCTGTATAGCTAAACATACTAAAACACAGTGACTTAAAGCATAAATTTGCTACTGCACATGTTTCCTGTGAATAGTCTGAGAGGTGCTGTTGCCCTGTACCCAACTGACCATTTCTACTAGCCTCTAGCATTTAGTTAGCAGCTAGGAACCTTGCAGGATATAGTAGTTTCCTATTGCTGCTGCAACATATTACCAAAATCTTATCAGCTTAACAAGGTGCAAATCTACTGTCTTAAAGTTCTGGAGGTGAGAAGTCTGACTTAGACTAAAATTACAATGTTCACAGGACTGTGCTCCTTATGGAGACTAAGGGAGAATCTGTTCCTTCATTTTTCCTAATCTCATGATTCTCCCCAGCTCCAAGCATCTTCACATCTTTCTCTGATTCTTCCCTGCTTCCGCCATTGATCTTCTCTGAGTCTGACTATCTTTTAAAAGAACCTTTGTGGTGGGAAGAGAATCAAGAAGCCAAGCCACACCTTCCCATGAGTTAGCCAGTGTGCAGGCTGGGAAACAAGAAGAGCAACCCCACCCAACCCCCCAACCCCACCATGGTAACTGGCTGGCTGATTCGGAGGAACTCAGGCTGAGATGCTAGCAACTGAAGTTAAAAAAAAAACAACTTAATGTTGTATTGTTTGATTGATTTTGCAGCCTAAAGTTGATAGTCTGAGCATCTGTTTGGAGGATAACAATATGTATTATAGTAACTGTGGGGACTTTCCTTCTGTCTTGCTTTTGAAATCCAATGTTTTGTTCCATTTTACTGTTTTGTTTTATTCCTCTATCTGATAACCTGAGCAACTATTTTGAAGATAACAATATGCAATATAATCACTATTGTTAAATTCCTATCATCTTGTTTCGAAATTCTATATAGCTATTGTTTGTTGTTGTTATTTGGCTTTTGTTGTTTTTTGTTTTGTTTTGTTTTGGTTTGTTTGCTTCTTGATTTTTATCTTTTTTCTTTTTAAAATAAAATAAAAATAAAAGAATGACCCATGCCAAGTCTGCCATTAGCCCCAGACATTTGGAGCATCCCTGGGGTCCTGCCTGGGCTCCCTGCAGCCACCCCAGAGTACTGGAGCAGCTGTAGCTCTGGGTCTGGCACAAGCTGAAGGCACACACAGTAAATTTCACCTAGTCATGCAGCTTGGGACCTCGCTAGCAGGCTGATAGGGACCTACACCAAGCCCATGATCAGCCCCAGATGTTTGGAGCATACCTGGGGTCCTGCCTGGGTTCCACCCAGCCACCCCCAAGGAGCAGAAGAGCCCAGTGGTAGGCCTGGCTCAAACTGAAGGCATTCACTGTGAATTTCACCTGGCCTTGGAGCATCATAACCTTGCACGGTACCTTGTGGGCCTCTGCCCTGCATCCTCAAACAGCCAGAGAGCCTTGGCATACAAAGTGTGGCATGCTGAAAGTCATCCAAGCATACTGCCCCCTCTTAGAGTGCCTCCAACTACCCTTATGTATCCAGTAAGGCCTGCCTAACACCCCATCTCAACTGAGGAAATTCCCTGCAGTACAGACAGGCATGCTCAACCCAGGAAACAACTGAGACTTTACATTCACCTGCCACAGGGGAATACAGGAAAATGACAAAACGAGAGCAAAATGCAGTCTCACACCTCCAGTCCATCCCAAACAAGCATAAGAGACAGGGACATAGAAGAAAGTATAAGCCATACCTGAAACTTGTGAAATGATAGCAATAGAAGTAAAGAAACAACTCTATGAGACTTTAAAGGAACTCAGATTAGAAATAGTCTACCAGGTAAAACAAGAAATGATAAACATAATGAAAGATATGCTAAACACATCTAAAGAAGATATAGTTAAAAAAAATAGAGGAGCACTACAAAAGGATGGAAACCTTGGATGAACAATACAAGAAAGAATGAGAATACATGAAACAGATTCAAAGAGATATCCAGGAAATCAAAAATGCCATTGAAAGCTGGCAAAGCCATCACAATGAATGTGAAGATAGACTTTCAGACCTTGAAGACATGATTGCAATTAGTGAGCAAGAATAGAAAGATCTTTTAAAACTAACAAGGGATCAAGAAATAAAAATTCAACAGTTGTGAGATCATGCAAAGAAAAACAATATAAGATTGATAGGTGCAACTGAAAAAGGAGACAACGCAAATGTTATAAGAATACTATTTAGAGAAGTAATAGCTGAAAATTTCCCAAACATGGGAAAGGAAACTGACATACAGATAAGTGAGGCACCAATATATATCAAGACCCAGGCATATAATAATCAACATCCCAGAAATTCAACACAAGAACAAAATATTAAATAACGTTAGATAAAAGAAGCAAATCACCTATACAGGAAAGCCCATTAGAATCACAACAGACTTCTCAACACAAACAATGAAGTCGAGAAGAGAATGGAGTGAAGTATTTCAAACCTAAAGGAAAACAACTTCCAACCCAGACTGAAGTAGCCATGCAAAACTATCCTTCAAAATTGATGGAGAAATAAGATACTTCCATGACAAAGAGCAGCTGAAGAACTTCATGACCACCAAACCAACCCTGCAAAGAATACTGAAAGATACTATAGACATACATGAAAATAGCTACAACTTCAAGAAGATCAACAGAAAAAAAACCACCAAGGAGAGCAAACAATTAAGTAGAGAGAAAAGGTAAAGAAACCATCACAGAAAGATAAAATGACAAAAATAAGGCAGTATATATCAGTTATAACCATTAATGTAAATGGCCTCAATTCACCAATCAAAAGAAACAGACTGGCAGAGTCGATCAAGAAACAACATCCAACCATATGCTGTCTACAAGAAACCCATCTAACCCAAAAGGAAATTCATAGACTGAAAGTCAAAGGATGGAAAACAATACTCCATGCAACAGGAACCCAGAAAAAAGCATTAGAATTATTCTGTTCACAGATGATGTAAATTTCAAACAAATAATGGTCAAAAGAGATAAATAAGGTCACTACATACTGGTTAGGGGAAAACTCCAAGAGGAAGAAATAACAATCTTAAATATATATGCACCAAATATGGGAGCACCCAACTATATAAAACCAATATTAATAGAAATGAAAAATCAAATAAGCAAAAACACAATTATAATGGGAGACCTTAATACACCCTTGACACAAAGAGACAGAGTAACTAGACAGAAAATCAGCAAAGAAATAAAAGAACTGAATCAAACTTGTGAACAAACGTACTTGGTAGATGTGCACAGAGTTTTCCATCCAACAACATCAGAATATACATTCTTCTCAGCCCCACATGGATATTCTCTGAAATAGACCATACACTAACCCGTAGAACATGCTTAAGTAAATGCAAAGGAATTCAAATTATACCATGTGTACTATCTGATCCCAGTGCCATCAAACTGGAAATTAATGACAAAAGAAACTGCAAAAACTCCATAAAAACATGGAAATTAAAAAATACACTACTGAACTCTGAATGGATCACAGAGAAAATTAAAGAAGAAATTAAACAATATCTGCAAGCAAGTGAAAATACAAATACAACTTACGGGAATCTGTGGGATGCAATGAAAGCAGTCCTCAGAGGGAAATTTATTGTAGCGAATTCCCACATCAGGAAAACAGAATGAGCACAAATAAACAACCTGATGGTACACCTCAAACATCTAGAAAAAGAAGAGCAAGTCAAGTCCAAAGACAAAAAAAGAGAGGAAATTAAAAAAATCAGAGCAGAAATTCATGCAATTGAGACTAAGAAAACAATACAAAGAATCAATGAATCAAAGAGTTAGCTCTTTTAAAGAATAAATAAAATAGACAAGCCCCTCAACAGCTTTATTAAATAAAAGGATAGAAAAAACTTGAAACCACGCAATAAGGAATGAAAAGGGTTAAATCACTACAGACCCTGTGGAAATACAGAAGATCATCAATACCCACTTCAAAACTCTTTACTCTCATAGGTTCGATAACACAGAAGAAATGAACAGATTTCTAGAAACATGAATTACCAAAGCTGGATCAAGAAGATGTAAAACTACTGAATAACCCAATTTGAGTTAATGAAATTGAAAATGTACTTAGAACCTTACCAACCAAGAAAAGTCCAGGTCCTGATAGATTCACAGCTGAATTCTACAAGAAATTGAAGGAAGACTTAATGCCAACACTCTTCAAACTCTTCAGTGAAATTGAAAGGGAAGCAAGTCTCCCTAACTCATTCCTGGAAGTAAGTATGACCTTAATACAAAAACCAGAGAAAGACCCAACCAAAAAAGAGAACTACAGGCCAATCTCCCTAATGAACATAGATGCAAAAATCCTCAATAAAATACTGGCAAACAGAATACGGTAAGTCATCAAAAAGAATATACACCATGACCAAGTGGGATTCATCCCAGGAATGCAAGGATGGTTCAACGTACGCAAATCAATAAATGCAATACACCATATCAACAGAGCCAAAGATGAGAACCACATGGTCATCTCAATAGATGCAGAAAAAGCTTTTGATAAAGTCCAACACTCATTCATGATAAGAACCCTATTGAAAAATCAGAATGGATGGTCTTTACCTCAATCTGATAAAAGCCATCTATGATCGCCAATAACCAGCATCACATTAAATGGTTAAAAACTGAAAGTTTTCACTCTAAAATCAGGAACAAGACAAGGATGTCCATTATCACCACTCTCACTCAATATAGTGCTGGAAACTTAGCCAGAGCAATTAGACAAGAAACAGAAATAAAAAGAATAAGGATAGGAAATGAAGAAGTTAAATTATTACTATTTGCAGATGACATGATACTTTACATAGAGGACCCCCAAAACTCCATTGAAAGACTTCTAGATGTTGTAACCAAATTCAGTAATGTAGTGGATACAAAGTCAAGACTCAAAAATCAATAGCATTCTTGTACACAAACAATAAATTCACTGAGAGAGAAATAAGAGAAACCACACCCTTCACAATAGCATTAAAAAAAAAGAAATACTTAGGAATAAAGTGAACAAAGGAAGTACAAGATCTATTCCATGAAAATTGTAGTACTCTGAAAAACTACATCAATGAGGATCTCAGAAAATGGAAAGACATTCCTCATTCATGGATAGGAAGAACAGACAGTGTGAAAATGGCCATTCTCCCAAAATTGTTTTACAGATTTAATGCAATTCCCATCAAAATACCATTAGCACACCTAACAGATCTACAGAAATCATTCCTAAAATTCATCTGGAATCAGAAGAGAACTAGAATAACAAAGGCAATTCTGGGCAGCAAAGGCAGGGCAGGAGGCATCACAATCCCAGACTTGAAATTATACTACAAAGCTACCGTGATAAAATCAGCATGGTACTGGAATCAAAACAGACCTGAGGATCAGTGGAATAGATTAGAAGATACAACCCCAACTACAAACACACTCAGTTACCTCATCTTCGAGAAAGGGGCCAAATGTGTTCACTGGAAGAAAGATAGCCTCTTTAATATGTGGTGCTGGAAAAACTGGCTTTCCATATGCCAAAAACTAAAAGTAGACCCATGTGTATCACCATGCACTAAACTAAAGTCAAAATGGATCAAAGATCTAAATATTACAACAGAAACACTAAACCTGCTGGAAAACAAAGTAGGTAGAAATCTTGAAGACATAGGGGTAGGTGAACAATTCATGAACAAAAATCAGACTGCACAGGAAAGACTTCCCAGAATCAACAACTGGGATCTTATCCTATTAAAGTTTTTGCATGTCAAAAGAAAGCTCAAACAGAGTGAAAAGAAGAAATCTTAGTCAACTGTCCTTCAGACGAAGGTCTTCTATCCAGAACATATAAAAAATTTTAAAAAATCAGGTCCCTGGAATTCAAAGACCCAATCCAAAAATGGGCATCTGAGATGAAAACACACTTCTCAGCTGAACAAATATGAATGGCAAATAAATACATGAAAAAATGTTCAGTATCATTGGTCACTGGAGAAATGCACATTAAAACAACTCTGAGATTCCATCTAATTCCAGAAAGAATGACCATGATCAAGAAAACAACCAATAACAAATGCTGGAGAGTCTGTGGGGAAAAAGGAACCCTTCTCCACTGTTGGTGGGAGTGTAGACTGGTGCAACCACTGTAGAAATCAGTCTGGAAAATCCTCAAAAAACTGGGATTGGAGGTCCCATTTGATTCAGGTATTCCTCTTCTGGGCATATTCCCAGAAGAATTGAAAACATCATACCACAGTGACATATATGCACCCACGTTCAAAGCAGCACACTTTGTAATAACCAGATCTTGGAAACAACCCAAGTCCCCATCAACTGAGGAATGGATAAAAAAGATGTGGTACTTTTATACATTGGAGTACTATTCAGCTATAAAGAAGGATCAATTGAGGCTTTTATAGGTAAATGGATGAGACTTGAGACCATACTCATAAGTGAAATAAATCAAACTCACATGTGTAAACACTGTATCATCTCACTAGCATAATAAACTGAAAGACTCAATAAGATACAAAATCCCTAATAAATATGGGCAAAGGGTAAGGAACTGCTAAAGGAAAAAACAACTTAGGAAAAGGTGAAAAGAAGGAAGGGAAAAGAAAAGATATAAATTTATATATATATATATATGATAGATAAGATGAT
>RJWT010003847.1:0-35155 GCA_004365215.1 Cuniculus paca
TCTCTTCCCTGTTATAGCCATTGTTCCAAATATCCTTGCATCCACTTTCCCTAGCCTGTTGGAATCCTTCCCATCTTGCCTACCCCAGCCCAGGACTTTCATACTCCATGGCACTGGCCCATGCTCCAAAATGATCTCTTCTTAATTCTCATTTTAATCCCCATTCATTTAAGTGTTAAATAAAACAATTCTCATTAATACAATTATAATGCATTACCTCTTCTAGGGATATCTGCCACTCATATCACGTTATTTGTTGGACACAACCCTGTATGCTTTACCTCCAACAGTCTCTCCAGTAGGAGTTGCCAGCGAAGGAGATAGTAAAAGGTGTCTGTTGTGGTTTGTGTGTCCTCACAAGCCTGGATTAGTTACTTCAAAGCAGGGGGATATAAAGTAGGCCCATCTTTGGGTTATCTGTCTTTTACAAGCCTCTGCTTCCCTTCTCCCTTCTGCCATGATTAAAGCAGCACAAAGACCCTAATAGAAACCAAACAGACACCAGAACTGTGCTTTTGGATTCCTCCAGCTTCCAGAACAGTGAGCCAAAAAAATGCATTTCTATATAAATTACTCAATCATAGATATTTTGTTACTGAAACAGAAAATGGACTAAGACAGTACATAAGAATTTTATTGCAGACAAACTTATCCTGTGCCCAAGAGAAAACTCTGAAAATGATTGTCCTCTTTGCATCCATGAATATGTGGCTTTCCCAACTCCATTTTTATATTTAAGAATTTGAGCTACTTTTTATATTTAACAGTTGGTATCTGATTAGTATCTTTATGTGACTGTTGTTTAATTTTCAGATTATTCTTCCTCTGCAACACTTATAAAATTATTCTCACTTAAAAATGATTTAGAACTGGGCATGGTGGTGCACACCTGTAATTGCAGTGCTCGGGAGGCTGAAACAGGAGAATTGCTATGAGTTTGAGGCCAGCCTGGGCTACATAGTGAGTTCAAGGCTAGACTGACCTACATAATAAGACCCTGTCTCAAAAAAAAAAAATTTACAGACTTCAAACTACTTTTGAATGTGATTATACCAGTATCTACTGCCCTTCCCCCTAAAAAACTGTTTTTCACTTATGACTTATGGCCTTTAAACACACAAGAACTAAAAATAGAAGAAAAATTAAGTTCTATATAGCTAAAATATCTAGGAATCCGTTATTTTTAAGAATGACAAAATTTGGGATTTATCCATCATAGTGGCTAATGGCTTCTTCCTTGTAGAAAGCCAAACCCAGGTGAAGTCTAAATTCAAGAAACTGTGAGTTGAGTGCTGTAGAGTTGGCTGAAGCAGAAGTTAAAATATACTACCAGTCTGTATTTGGTCAGGCTGAGTTTGAACTGGTAAGAGCCGGACAGTCAGTTGCTCAGCACACTTAAGCCAATATTAGACTGTGGGCTCCAAGTGACTGACCCTTTTACTGCATGCAAAGTCTATAAGGTCTGTAAGCTTCGCCAGTATGTGCAGCTGCTTTGCAGTCACAAATATTTGCTGCTTCGCTGCTTTCCTAGCAGACAGCCCTTCCCGCCCACCGCCCACTGCCCATGGCCAATGCAGAGAAAGGCTGCTCTTTCAATATTCCAAGAGCTCAGCCGTTACAGTCAACCCCCACACAGGAACTGTTAAAGTGCTTATTCTGTCCTCCTTAGAATCTGACCTATTAAATTCTGTTTTTTCTTAATTGAAAGCAACATCGTATATATTTATAGACTTTTTTCTAAATTGGATTTAAGAAGGCTCTTAGTGATCTTTGTTTTATACCAGTATCACAATTGTTGAAATTTTCAGTAATTTTTATTGTTAGCAGAATGAAATTTCTTTTTTTTAAAAAACTGGTACTATAAAAACCAGGAAATTTTAGATGTGGGTGGCAATTCACTTGGTCATATCCATTTAAGCTGAAATGAACCAACTTATGAGTGTGATTCTGTCTGCCCACGCTTATAGTCATGTGATAGTACACCTGGGCAGTCATGTGGTAGTACACTGGGGTGGAGAGCGACATGTGATCATGTGGTAGTACACTGGGGTGGAGAGCAACAGGTGGTAGTATACTGGGGCGGAGAGTGATGTGTGGTGCGACAGGTGGTAGTACACTGGGGTGGAGAGCGACAGGTGAGTGAGGTCTACAGTCACAGTAAGAGCTCTGCTGCCTGTTTCAGGCTGCACATGAAGTATTCCCTCTGCCTACTCACAGCCAGAGAAGGCCAGCCTGAAACAGTCAGAACGAGGGAGTAGAAAATAATAGAATACCTTACCAGCAGAAGTTTAGAGACTGGCTAAGGGTTTTTACATTTATACAGAAAGACAATCTAACACCAGTATATCTTTCTATGAATCGTGTGTTCAAGTGTTATTTGGCTCTATTTTAGAGCCAAACCAGCAATCTTAGCTGGATTCATTGCACAGATAATATTTAAATGCTATTTTTTAAGTCAAAGATTTTTTTTTTAAAAAAAAAGGCTATGTGAACTTTGGGTTGCCCCTGTACCTTCTATGAAACTAACATTTTTTGAATACCTACTGTGTGCCAGTCATGGTGCTGATTAGAGGAAGGTAAGACAAAAGCAAGAAACAACCTTACACTTTAAAAGCTCTGTCTAGTGTGAAGGAAGTTATTTGAGCAAATAATAAACATCTAGCATAACAAATTATGTAAGTAGAAATATACTCCAGGAAGTAAAGAAAATAACTGTCTTGGCTGAAATAAACAATGGTTGGGTGGGGATAATTAAATGGCACCAATGCTGAAGTGGTTAGATATGAATGAATAGTGTCCTATTATGACACATTTAGCCCTCGACACAATCTTGTAACTTAGCAGTGTGGATCACTCATTGTGCAAACCCTATGTATATATTCTTCTTCCTTATAGTCAAGACCCCCGGTACCTGCTGAGCTCTACTCTAAGACCAGTTTCGTATTCAGTCAGGAAAGACTTAAGAATCTCTGATTCATCTACCACAGAGCATCCTACCTGTGAGAGTGGTCAGAGTGGCCTTGGCTAGCAGGCATAGGAGGAGGAGGAAAGTGCTAGGGACACTGAGACCCTGAGAAGCATCAGATACAGAAAGTACATTTATATCTCTAGAGTGCTCATCATGTTGTCATCTAACTTACAACATTTTAATTGAGCCTCAGGAGTAGTAACCTATCCAAGATCACACAGATAGTGTTAGAGCGGAGATTGTAACATAATTTTCCTTACTTCACAAATAAGAGGAGCCCATTATAAACAGTCAGGCAGAGAGTTATTTTAAGAGAGAATGGGATTGCATCCTATTTCTTACACTGGGTGGTGGGTACATTGGAGACCATTATTTTACATTTCTTTAACTCTTACATTAGAATTTTAACTTTTAACTCTTACATTAGGATTTTATATCTACTCAGTATTTACTGAAACAAATTTAAAGAATACAATTAAGTGGGAATACTAAATGAGTGGAACAGTATAAAGAAATGTTTCTGAATTTAAGAAAGAGAAAAAAATTGGCAGACAATCAGTTAGCATCAGCAGCATCCCAGCAGGAATATTGAAAGTATACTCATAGAAGAAGCATGGTGCTAGGAAATCCAGAATCAATCAGGCATAGCACCTCAGGGAAGTTCAGTGTAGGGAACATGACACCAGGCACACATTGGATGCTCAGGAAAGCACCCAAACTCTGGTGGGAATGAAGGAGTAGGAAGAAACAAAGCAAGTACCAATCCATCTCAGATCCAGGAGATAAGAAAAGTTTCTCGTCACTAGTACTGAAGAGATTCAATCTCAAAAACAGAGCAAAACCTAAGCTAGAACTAAATCAAAGTGCATAGCCTAATCGAAGTAAGAGCTCCTCAATACACTAGAGAAGCTGAATTAGAGTTTTTACATACTTTCTAGGAGGTGAGTCTATAGTAGAAAGGATTGGAAAAGGGCAGAGTAGTGTCAAGAATATATAGCTAAGGAGGGTGGAGAAGGGAAAGTATAACCCAAGACTTAAAATGTTTGAATAAAATACTACCTGCAGGGGACAGCTGTTGTTATTTTTTTTTCTATCCTTCATCTAGTTAGTGGCTACTTTACTTGCTTCTCTCTGAGCCCTTTCCTCATCTTCCAAGAACATAGGTAGAGTGTATATCAGCATATCTTGCCAACCTTAAGCCCAGGACACTAGCTAAATCAGTTGTTCTCTGTCTTCCAGAACTGCAACCCCAAAAGAAGGAATAGAAAATACTTGATGCAGTTTTATTTCTGAGTCTAGACCTCAGTGAACACTTAGATTGCCAAAGCTAGTCTAGTTTCTGTGCCTTCTGAAGACTGAGTCTTCAATATTTCCAGGATTCTAGAAACATCCATGTCCTTCCAGTGTATTGTTTCTTTCATTTCGATGTGCTGAGGTCATTTCTGTTGCTTGCAATCAAAGTGTTCTAAGTGACTCAGTATTAAAATGACAGCAAGATTTCAGTTCTTTCAAAGTCAGCCTTCCCACAGTGGAGTAGTCAGAATCTGTCTCCCTGAGTCTGCAATTTGTGGAGCCCTAAAAAGCTGCCCTTTAACTGCAGAATCCTACCTCTCCAGAACCAGTGGAGTCGAGCAGACACTTCCAACCTAGCCTCCTCCCATTCCCTATTCTGATAGCTAACGAATACATTTTCTTAAGCTCCAAAATGCTTGAAACATAACTTAGTTCTCTGAATTCTGTAAAATTTTAAAATTCATGTTTAGTGTCTGAAAGAAATGTCAGATGTAAAATAAATACATTATCATGAAAAGAACGTGTGTTGTCTGTTTCTTTTCTGTAAGAATCTTTTCCGTTTATGTCTTATACTGAGGGACTACTTTGAAGATAACGATACCCGGTGTATTAATCTTGTTATTCTCTTATTTTGTTATGAAATTCTGTTCTATTTTTTCACAAAATAAAAAACACTAAAGAAACCAAATTGTTTAATATATGAAGATGGAGTGAAAATAGTGTGCACAGGAATATATTTTTGCTTTAAATTATATCAGGTTAAGCATAACTACTTTTTATTCGAGATGTGACCCCACAAAATGACACCTTTCCTTCTTTAAAAACTAAAGAGGGAAGCAAACAATTTTAGTCCAAAGTTGAAAGATTTTTTTTAAAGCACACTTTTTGCAGATTTATACACTTGAAAGACATGAAGTTTTTTTTCTAGGCCTTTGATTCAATCTTAACATTTTCATTATGAAAACTCAGAGATCCATAAATGGAGAAGAAAGAACAATGGTCCTTAAACTACAGGGGTAACTGAAGTTGTTCACAGCCATTTTCACTGGCAATCAATATGGTATTGATTTTCTATTCTTGCTTCTCTTTCAGTAATGTCCTTGGCTTGAAATTCAACCTTATCTCGGAAATATTAGCAAATAAAACAATTGCAGTTTGTGGACATGAAAAGAGAAAATAGTGAAAGCCTAGATAGTCTTCAAAGCCAAAAATAATTGTCTGCTCTCAGTTACTTCTTGTGATCAGAAGATAGTACCACAGTGGCCCAAGCTAGGAGCAGACCTAGCATGAAGCTCTAGGTTTTATTCTGTTCCATAGCTGAAGTCCAGACCTGTATATTAGATAGGAAGGCTCATCTTTATCATGGGGAGAGTCAAGTGAGTATATCTGGGTCTGGATGGACTCATCTCATTACTACTGCAAAATCTACTCAAAGTTCTGCCCTCAGTGACTGTGAATCAATAGCATTATCCAAGTACATGAGGAAAAGCAGAAACCCATTCAAATTTAAAAAGAATTGATCAAATTGGGAAATTTTAACTTATTGTACATTAAAGTACAGGCTATTAAAGAAGCCCTGGGAAAATTCATTCAAGAATGAAGTATAATAATTTCTTGTAGAATTATGCATGTTGAAAAGCTTATGTTGAGTAATTTACAGGTAAAGATCAAAGCTCAAATTTTCAACTGGGAAAACTGGATTCTAAATAAACATCAAATTGCAATTTTATTTGATCAGTATAATTGTAATAGCTTAGAAAAAATCCAATCATAATGACTTCCAAAGGACAAATGTATGCTTTCCCGACTTTATAGAATTGTTTTCCATTGTCATTAAACAAACCCAATAAGCACAAAAAGCAAACATGATAGAGGGTGAACTGTGTTTGCCTTTAAGTCACACGGTGGTTGTAAGACCCCTGTTTTTAAATACTTCTTTTCTTCAGCATCTTTTAAAACATATTTTTTCTGGGGTACATTTATTGTATGACAAGTCTAAAAGAAAGCCACCATCATTTGCTATCAAAAGTAGTAAGATGGATCATTTAAGCAATTTTTAAAGGGCAGTTTAAAGTGGTAATATGAAAATACTAGTTTTCTGGAGTGCAATATTTGGGCCATCGGGCACATTCCTGTTCACACAGTGAACCCTCTTGCAGTCCCATAGGAAATGAGTACCTTGTTGCAAATAATAGAGATTTCCATGATGACAAAGGTCTAAAATTCAACTTGTCATATAGTTAATCTCATTGGGTACTTTTAGAGCTAAGTAAACCTCTTTTCTAATCACCTAGAACAAATGAACAACTCTGGTATGTATGAACAGATTATAACAATGACCATGAAAAACAAGACACAAAACCAATCATTTCCATGTTGTGGAAGAAAAGAGAACCAAGGCCAATTTTCTAGTTCTAGGACAGAATTTTGTCTTACTAATAAATGAAGAATTACTTTATGTGAACTACAAAGTAATTTTTAAGTTCCATTATTCTAAGAGTTTATAAAGTGTCAGCAAGGACATATAATTGAATCCTTACGTATCACAAAATGCTAGAGAAGAATAGTTAGTGTAATTAAAATTTGTATGCTCATACAGTTAATATAGTTAATCTCATTAGAGAGTAATCACCAAGACCACAGCCATGCTGAAATCTGCAGCCACCACATTGATTGCTTCCCACATCCCAGAATTCTTGGTCAAGCTCCTCTTCTCAGAATCTTTTATTCTGATGACACAATGATTTCCTGAACTACACCTACACAGATTTCCTCTGCCAAAGCATGGAATAAGCCCAATAGATCTTTTCCCTTTACCCACTTCTCTTGCTAGCAGGAAAAACAAACACAAAAAACACCTTAAAGATTATAAATGTATAAATATTAGCAAATAAAACAACCCCTTCCAAAGGCATGAAAAAAATAGGACAGTGAAAGCCTAGATATACCTCAGACATCTGACTAGATATATAACTATCTCCTGTCTGATAATTCTGCTGATCAGAAAATAGTGCCACAGCAGCTCAGGCCAGGTATAAGCCCAGCTCTCCTCCCTTTATCCCACCCTCTTGCTAGCCAGAAAAGCAAAAACAAGAGGGAAAAAAACCCTTGAACTGTATGAGCATACAAATTTTAATTACACTAACTATTCTTCTCTAGCATTTTGTGATACGTAAGGATTCAATTATATGTCCTTGCTGACACTTTATAAACTCTTAGAATAATGGAACTTAAAAGTTACTTTGTAGTTCACATAAAGCAATTCTTCATTTATTAGTAAGACAAAATTCTGTCCTAGAACTAGAAAATTGGCCTTGGTTCCCTTTTCTTCCACAACATGGAAATGATTGGTTTTGTGTCTTGTTTTTCATGGTCATTGTTATAATCTGTTCATACATACCAGGTTGTTCATTTGTTCTAGGTGATTAGAAAAGAGGTTTACTTAGCTCTAAAAGTACCCAATTAACTCTTAAGATTGCACATGATAGTAATTAAATACCAAAATTATAACTGAAAGAGCTATTTTACAGTCTCCCTTGTAGACATAATGTTGGTTTCACTAAACCAAATGGCTCCACATCATATTTCCAGATGCTCCAAAAGATGCCATGCTATGAAGTAAATAGGTACCTATTGTGAATCCAGGTAGTCCAACATTCTTTATGAAGACTCATTTGATACCAAGAACTCTGATAAGATACTGGCAAGATGAATAAGTGTTGGAGACTTCTGAGAACACACTTTGGTAGTAATGCAAGATTCTGGGATTGATTATCTGAAATTCTCAGGCTTACAGACAATAAAATTATGCTATTACAGTATTAAGGTATGATACACTGCCAAGATAGTCGAATTTAATAAAATTGTTATTTCTGATCACCTAGAATGACTACTCATTAAAGATAAAGACTTCAGGCAGTCTGATGATTAATGAGAAAAATATTAATAAGAAAATAGAGCATAATTACAGTGACTGTTGTTTCTCTAATATTTTTGTGTTTTGTATCCCAGCATAATTTCATTAGCATTCTTTTTCACTCTGAGAAGAGGAGATCAAGGAAAACTGGGTGGAAGTTGTGTCATTTGTTATCAGTAGCTTGAAGTTAGTGAATGGTAACAGACTTACTTTAAAAACCAGCGAACACACAAAATGTTTTCTCTTGGGCTAGTGGACTAAAATACCCAAAATCAAAACTCAATATTTAACTCAACACATTCATGAATTAATTAAACTCACAGCTTTTCCAGGACTCTCGTATGAAAATTTTAGTAGTTACTGGAAAAGAATAGATCTCCTATAGGACTACTTGGAAAGAATTCGTTGATTCCAAAGGTACCAACTTATTTGCTTGATAAAGCAGGTTAAAACTGTTCCTGCTTTCCTGGAAGACACTGCAGTGGTTTAACCTGAGGAAATTATTAAACAATGGACATTTGAGTACATGTACTTGACTTCCGCTAACCTCTAATTGGAACGCTAGCGACTAGCCTTTGGAGGTCCTATTTAATATAACAGCAACAGTCCTCTACACTTGGAGAGCCTGCTCTTAGCTACCACAACAGAGTTAAAGCTCCTCATCTAATTCTCAGACCTAAATCCATACACAGATATCCCAGAGCATTGAGAGAAGGCTGAATACATTTATAGTATCTTGTACTAACAAGTATGCACTATGATTTTCTTTCTAAACTTCCACAAAGGAATTCATAGTCATTTACTAGAGGATTTGTTCAATAAGAAAAAGGAAATACCCTGACCTTTCAATGATTATTGGACACAGGCTTTGAGTAGACACTTATTCCAGAGATTGAAGATAGATTATCAGTTTGGTTCACTTATTAGAGGAGAGAGGTAAAGAGAGGCATGAATAGATCTCTCACCCGTGGAGTCCCAGTGGGCTTCTGAACCTGTGGAACTGTTATTTCCTGATTCCTAAGTATGCTGTCATTACACATAAACTCAGCAACTGACCGAATCCCCACCCTGGACTACTGACCCCTGGTGTAATAGTTTTCATCTGGTTTTTCCAGCATAATTATTAGTAGTACACCTTTGTTACTATAAAAAATATCCTGGTTTAATGATTAATCATATGATTACCTTACCTATTATGGTAGGAAGGACTTGGAACTCCTTTTCTCAGCCAGAACAGTAAATCAAAACCAATGTTACATCCTGGGGAGGAGACCAGGGGAGGTGGGGAGAAGATGTAAAATTAAAAGCCATGTTGGAAGACTTAAAAGATATAGAAGTAATTTGTTTGGCTGAAGCAAAGTTTCTCTAGGACTAAAAATGTTTCATCAACACTCATGGCCAGTTGATGATCATACATTTAATCTGCATTTCAGACCTCAATGGCCATTCCACACGCAATTTTGTTACTAGAGCAAATAAAATTTTTAATTTGCATCTATTCATCTGAAAAATGCTATTTCAAAAACCTGAAGTTTACTATCACTTGACAGGAAGCAGTACTATTCTTATCTGGTCTCATGATTACAGCTCTTGAACTCTATGCCACAATTTTGTACTTGGGGTCCTTTATTTCATAGGGCATCATGCTAGTAAACTGCATTATTGTATCATGTTGGTAACACCCAGAAATATAAAGTAGCAGCGACGGGCTTTTGATGGCCCTTTCATCCATCTGAAGCACACAGAGATCACCTCTCCAAGATGAAGGACAAGTTACTGTATCTTGCACCCCATACCATTAAAGAAAAGAACATCATTTGATGCACCTTATTGAATTTGGGAAGTAACAGATAACATGTGTGCTTCTTTGATTCATTCACAGTATGTCCCAAATGGCTTCAAGTTTTCCGTGGAACCTAAGAGTATAAGGGGCTAGTTGGTCTAAACTTTATTGCAGGTAGCCTCTGCTATTTGTTTTTTTAGGACCCAGTGAATCAAACAGGACTCAAAATTTCTTTAGCTGATTGGAATGCCCTCTAAACCTGGTGGAAATTCCAGGTAAGGAAGCACAACAACAGAGGTGCCTGGAGTATTTAAGCATAGGCACATCCACTTTGCCAAGTAATAATTGTCCGGCCGAGGAACAGCTCTTGGTATCTATTGGGTTTTGGAAAAGAATGCGTATGGATTTGTAGTAACATTAGACATTCTCTAGGACACTCTTGTGATTGCTCACTAAGCTCATAAATGTGGTTACACTGAGATAAACTTAACTATGCATTGGTTGGACTATATTGACTTCCCCTAACCAGCACTGTCTGGTTGGTGTGACTTCCTTGGTAACCAGACATGAGCCTCTGACATAGAATCCAGGAGAATCAGAAGGTCCTTGGTATCAGGCTGGTTACATTTCTTCATGAAAGGGAAGTTTTTGTCATTATCGAAATAGACATTTATTTTTTATTTGAAATCTTCTTTCCTCGTTGACATATATCTGCAATCACCCCCACCTATAGATTTAACATTTTATTCATTAGCAACCTCTCTTTGATCCATTTGCTTTTAGTAAAATGCAATATATTGATGTCCATGGAATCACAAGCATCATATGCCCCATCACTTGAAAGTAGTTTGCCTTCATAGATTGGCAAAATGCTTACTGAATGTTCAGAAGCTTAGGAAATAGTATCTTGCCAAGCTGGGATACTACTCTCTAGATGCAGTTCATACTCCTGAATTAGTTTATTTTTTGGTACTGTAACAAAATGGTCAAGACAAGCTGACCTTATAAAGAAGAGAGGCTCATAGTTAATCCTTTTATGTTTTGTTTTATTTTCTGTTTTGGGGGAGATTTTTAGTTCATGGCTCTAGAGTTCAAGGGCAAACTGCTATTATTAGCTTGGCCCTGGTGACAACTGATGATGTCATGATGGTGGAAATGTATGATGGAAGAATATATCACACCACAAAACAGGAAGGCACTCTCAATGCCCTACAAACTAGGCTCCATCTCTAAAGGGTTCCAACTCCCATCATTGTCATAATGAGGGCCAAGCTTCCAACACATGAACCCTTTGGGAATAATCTCAGACCAAATCCAAACCATAATTTTCTACCTGTGGACACCAAGACTCACAGCCATCTTCCAGTGAAAAAAGCACTCATTCTATCTCCAATAGTCTCAATAGTGTCTTATTCCATCCAGTGATGTTCAAAAGTCTAAGTCCAAAATCTCCTCAGGCAAACTCTTTCAACCCTTGAGTTCCTGTAAAATTAAAACAAATCACATACTTCCAAGATACAATAGTGGAATAAGGATAGCATAAACATTCCTATTCCAAAAAAAAAAAAAGAATCTGGAAGTAGAAAGAAGTAGTCAGCCCAAAGCAAAGCCAAAACCTAGCAGAGAAGACATTAAATTCTTTTTAGCTTTCCATTCGTATAACAAAATGTGAGATAGCGGACTTATAAGGAGAAAAGCTTCATTTTGGCTCACAGCTTTGGAAGTCCCAGTCCATGATCCACGGGCCCTGTTACTCACTCTGGGGCTGTGCAAAGGCAGCACATTGCAGCAAGGGCACGCAGCAGATCAAAGCTCCTCACTCTATACGCAAAGAAAAGAAGGGGCCAGCCTCCAACGACCTATGGACTCCAACAGTCTCCATCCTATAGGTCCCACCACCAGACAGAGCAACCAGTCTCCATCTGGCTGAATTTTCAAGGACAAATTTAGACCATATCCAAACCATCACAGTTCTGAACCAGAGTTTGGGTTTCATTACCCACAGTGTCTTAGTTCAGCGTACTATATCAAAATACCTTAGAATGGGCAAATAAACAACAAACATTTGTTTATATATCTCACAGACGTGGAGGCTGAGAAGTTCAAGATCAAAGTGCCAGCAGGTTTAGAGTCTGGCGAGGGCTCCTCTGCATTTTGGTGCGCTTCCTCCCTTGTCCTCACATGGGCGGATGCCTCCTGGCCATGCAAACCTTAGGTCATATTGCACTTTTCTTTCTGTGTACATTTTTCTAATCTCCCTCAAAGCATTCTGGAACTTCTCTTTACAAATTTGGAGCAATCAATTTATGAAAATGGAGAATGAGAAGGATTTGCTACTTCTTTTAAGATAAATCTTTCAAATAAAGCACCATGACTGATTCTCCAACTTCCCCATATTTGTCAAGAAAAAGTTCTCACAAACATAGTCTTGGTCATGTGTCTGAATAAAAGTTACCAGGAGTGTGAAGGTGGGATATTTGGCTCCTGAAGCTCCTCTAATAGGAGGGACTATACAATGGGGAATTCAGCTGAACTGACTTAGATGCTAAAAGCCTTCCTCTGTCACACATAAAAATGACAATTAAAAATCAACTACCTAACATAATTGTAATAGATACGTGATCTATTTATAAAATAATTATTGATGTGTGAGTAAAATAAAAAGAAAAATCTTTTAAAAGTAATTCTATAAGAACAATTTAGATTTCAAGCAGGCTTGTTTCAACACAAAATAATTCAATTGTTGAATTTTGACACTTCTAAGTTTTGAGGAAAGAATATATAATACTGACAAGTGCGATGACAAGTTGATTGTCATAGTTCCTTACTATAGTGGAGGTGACTAATTATGTATAACTGCCTGGTTGATTCCTCTTGAAATATTCTATTCACTTGTCTAGATGCCATTGAAGAGACTGGAGTATGCTGCATGTTGTTGCCTGCAGATGTCAAGGAGGAATTAAAGGCTGAGCAGAGAAAGATAATGTTTACCCTCTGCAGCCAGAAGCAACATAACCAAAGGAATGAGTACAAATTATGATGGAAAAGTGACTCCAAAGAGAAGAAAAAAGATCTGAAGTCGGGTACTAGAGCAGTTGCAATAAATACAAAAGTGGAAGGGTGAGGGGGAAAAACTTTTGTCCTAGTGTTCACAAAGGATACAAGAATGCTAGATGCACAGTATAGAAACAGACTAGAAAATGGTAAGATAATGCAGGACCAGGGACAAGTCAGAAATTTTCTGCGCAGGAGCTGGGAGGCTGAGTCGTAAGTAGTAACATACAATGTTAAAACAGCTTGATTTCAGCCCAGGAAGCAACTCCTGGCAAACCTAATCAGTGGAATCCAATAGGCTTTTGCCTGCACATATACCCACTGCAGAGTTGCTGGGTCACAGTGTTACTCTGTCTCCCAGTTACCTGAGTACTCTCAGCATTCCTTCAACTTTTACTTGGAGGCAAAACTGAGCAGCTTATGTGTAAAGAGGTCCTCCCAAGTACGTCGTTCTGTTTGTTCTCCTCTAACATGTTAGAAAAATGAGAAATTGTTCTGTGACACATAATAAGCCTGCCTTTGGTTTATATGGATGGAAAATCTTTCTTTCTCTTCAAAATTCTCAAGAAAAATAATTTGTATAAATAATGCTATTTTTATTAGTGCAAAATTCCAACAAATCACAAGAGAAAAGTAAGGATCAAAATAGATCTGTAAGGAAAAATATAGGAAACTTGAAACAAATGAGTGCTGTCGTTTGGATGTTTCTAAACAAAACACTCTAAACAAAATTCAGGAATAACTTCCTGTACATGTTATCATGACTAAAAGCCAAAATTATTTTTTAAAGTGGTTACTAAATTCTAACATATCTTGCATTTTCTAGGTAGCTATCAATACATAAAAAACATTTAATTCCCAATTATTTAATTCCTGGTAAACTCAAAGCTATTGGAGCCGGGCGTGGTGGCTCACGCCTATAATCCCAGCACTCGGGAGGCTGAGACAGGCGGATCGTTGTGAGTTCAAGACCAGCCTGGGCTACAAAGTGAGCTCAAGGCCAGCTTGAACGGCATAGTGAGACTCTGTCTTAAAAAGACAAGGGCCAGGGATCTAGCTCAGTGGCCTAAGCACGTGCCTGGCAAGTGCAAGGTCGTAAGTTCAATCCCTGGTGCCACAAAAAAAACAAAAAAAAACAAAAAACAAAACTAAAAAAACCCTCAAAGCTATTGGGTTTGAATCAATACTCTCAAGTTGTGATTTTATTTTTTTAAACATATTCTTAGTCAGGTTATGTAAGGTGAACGTGCACACGTGCCAAAACAAAAATAAAGGGATCAACCTGATGAGTATAAAATATATCATCTGTTTCTGAACATACACAAATTTCAAAAGACAAAAATTAATTTTCAACATAAGGATTGCTATTTTTATTTAATCAGTCAAAACCTACTATCAATGAACAAGAAACAAAATATCTTGCCCTTATGTATCTCCTTGAGTTCTCAAATTTATTCTCTTCCCTCTGACGACTTGACACTTGGATTTATTTACACCTTTCTCTCTCCCTTTCCTTCTTTTTCTTTCTTCCCTTCTTTCTTTCTTTGCAGATATGTGCATGGCTGAAAGAACTAAACAGTGAAAAATGCCTCATGCTCACGTCTGTGTGTCCCCCTTTCCTCCTCCTAGAGACAACCACTCTTACCACGATTTTATACATCTGGACAGATTTTTCATTGTGTGCGTGTTAACTTATATTTTACACAAATAGGAATGTGTTATGCATTCTATTCTGTATCTTACTTTTTAAAGTTAATATATTGGGGATATTTTTCTATATCAGCACATATCAGCCTCATTCTTTTTTTTAAAAGCACAGGTTAATGAATGTGTATCAGCCCACAATTTACTTAAATAATTCACTATTATATTAGTCAAGATAAACTGTGTTATGCTGCAGAAGCAAATGACCTCACAAGTCTTGGTGGTTTATTTCTTGCTTACAAAATGTCTGTTGAGGTTCTGGGCAAGTCTCCAAGGCAGACGCCTTCTGAGTGGCTGCACAGTGATTATGTGTTAGCAGCTCTATCATCCCATAGCTACACCATCTGGACCGAGTGGCCTCCTTAGTTAATGAGGAGAGGAAGAGAGAGCTTTGGCATAGAAGTTAACCTATACCACTTCAGCCTAAAATACACACACACACACACACACACACACACACACACACACCTTGCACTCCATTTATCAGGACAACTCTCATGGCTTCTTCTAACCGGAGGAGAGTAGGAAAGTAAAATATTCCCACATACCGAAAGGGGAGGAGAATTGGCCATGCAAACAATCAGAAATACTTGTTTAAACCTGTATTTGAAACCATGTTATTAGTCTGGATCTTCTTGAGCTGTTACCTCATATATATTTGATGTTCAATAAACACGGGTTAGCTGATGAACATGACTAGTGAACGCACCTTCATTGATAGCACACTTAATCAATGAACATCACTTTACAAGTATAAAATAACTTAGTAAGAAAGCACAATCAGAAATTATGCCAGAATTATTGCTCTCATTTTAAGAAAAAATAAAGGTAGAAGAAAAATGGAAAATATTTGAGGAATCATTTTGGTACTAGTCTGTTCATAAATAAGTTATTGAGCCTCTCAGTTCAACGACAAGAAAGATGAGTTAACACATCCATATTTATAGCAACATTATTAACAATATTCAAAAGATGAAACAATGTAAATGTCCATCAGCAGATGAATGGATAGGTAAATTATGGTAAATATAGAACATAGAAATTCTGACACATGGTACAACATGAATGAATCTGAGGGCATTGTGAAATAAGCTAATAACAGAGACAAATACATATGATTCCACTTATATGAAATATCTAGGGTAGTCAAGTTCAAATGTAGAAAATACAGTGGTTGTTGCTAGAGGCTGAAGGGAGGGAGAAATAGGGAGTTGTTGTTTAATATGTATGGGGATTGAGTTTTACAAGATGAAAGGATTCCTGGAGATGGATGGCTGCATAGCAATGTAAATATACACTATATGCTTAAAAATGGTTACAATGACAAAATTTATGTTAGGTATTTTTTGCCACAAAAGAAAGGAGAGTGAGTCATAATCTTTAGAAAATAACAACAAAAATCTATGAGAAAATTCTGTATTGCTCTCATTCCTTGAAGAAACTTCAGAGCAAGTTGACATGAGTGAAATGAGCTAGCCAGCTAGAAAGAGGGAAGGTTGTAGTTCAAGAATAAGGTAATTGAATCAATGATTTATGGTGTAAACTAGTTTTAGGTGGTGACAAGATCTAGTGTATGGCTGTGGGAGCAGGTGGCTGATGTGGAGTAGCAGGAAAGCTAATAAACCATGTGCATGTGAAAGAATAGAGGCCAGAATGCTGGCTGGCGCACCCACAGGAAGGTTTAGATCACCCACGAGTGTGCCAGAGTTTGACATGAGGAGGAAGATTGAGAGAGGGAGTAAATTCTATGAGTGAGTAGTCAAGGGACTTCACTTATTTGATTAGCATTCTTAGACTATTTTAGCTTCTAGACACCCAGCATACACCAGATGCATTCATAAAAGGAGGCATGTATATATGAAAATGACAGCTAGCTAGCTAAGAAAAGAAATTTAGAAATTCCATGAACTGTTCAAGTCTGCAAGAGTAGCACATTCTTCCCTGTAGGAAATCTGCGTGGGAAAGCATATTACAGTCAAAAGCTATTTAGCGAATGTAGAATGAGAGAAAGGGTGGCAATGGCTGAGAGGAGAACAGAGGAGTTGTAATGCTTCAGTGCCTACTGACATCATTCTATAGTAATTTGATTTCTCAGCCTCCAAAGTAAGGTCACATGCCACAGAGACCCAGAGATCAGTCATAGGGTTCAAGCATCTTCTCTTTCACTCTACATGCTGAGTAGGTACTGCCAAGTTTTCTTCCTTTTTTTCTAGGCATTGATGCTTACTATCCAACTTTAATTGATTTTTTTTAATTATGAGAATAATAGCAACACTTAATATATAACCAGATATAATACTACTAAGACATTCAGCTTTGAGAGATACATTGGCATTTTCTATAGACTGTTATATTCCCCCCAGTTTTTATGTTAAAACCCTAATTTCCAGTGTGATGGCATTTAGAGGTGGGGCTTTGACAACTAATTAGATTTAGATTATTTCATGGAGGTGGAACCCCTATGATCTGATTTATGGTCTTATAAAAAGGACAATAATCTCACTTCGATCTGAAGAATTCAGGTGGGGTGGTAAAAAAAGATGTTGGCATTAACTTCATGGCCACTGCAGTCTGTTTGTCTGTCTGTTTGTCCTCTCTCTGGCTCAGAGAGTACTCTGCAGAGGGTACTTATATATCCTACTTAATTGGCCCACACTCAAAAGAGGATATTTCTTTTCATACCTTTAATAAAAGTAAAACCTCATTACCTTTAAAAGGAAAGCAATAAAAAAAAGAAAATGCATACACAATCTCTCCGAAGACATGCATCAAAGTACACAGGTGAGGGTATAATCAGGAGGAGATGGAGACTCCTCACCAAGAATCTAACCATGGTGGCACCCTGATCTCAGACTTCCAGCCTCAGACACATGAGAAAGAAAGGTTTTTTACTTAAGCTCTACAGTATGGGGTATTTGGCATAGCCACTCAAATTAAGACAGCATTTTTCTGGTAACACTGTTTGATATCAATTTTAGTAGACTCTAAATATAAGACAGGCAAATACTCATATATTTGCCTGCCTTATAACAACTGTTATTTTCTTTTACTATTACTATAATCATTGCTATTATTATTTTTCATCAGATTCAGTTTCTCAAAATGTCTGATGCTACAACTACCCTCTTGATCATATTTAATGATTTTTCATCATTCATTTCTGTGAATCTTTGAAGCAAAAGGTACTTCCATTTGTCCCAAACTAAGCTGAGTCCATAATGGAGAGACTTGAAGTCCTTAAAGAATGCTCAGTGACCACCCTAAAACCAATGGGTTCTTAGTCTCAACTCAAGAGAAGGCTGAACTAATTGGATTTTACTCAGGCATCTATTTGGTTGTGAAGGACCATTTTATCTAGCCATATCTTCCTTTGTGTTAGGTATTTAGAGAGGTGCATTAACCCTTTCAAGTCTCTTGAGAACATTTTAGTGTAGTATCACATTAAGAAGAAAAAAGTCAATGGTGTCCTAAGCATAAAATGGCTTTTCATTTATCCCTTCTACCTCCAAAAAAAAAATGATTTTGCTTTGGATTTTTGTTTTGTTTTGTTTTGTTTTGTTTTCTTTTGATACCAGGAATCGAACTCAGGACATTGTGCTTGCCAGGCAGGCACTTATGCCACTGAGCTATATCCCAGGCCCTTAGCTTTGGATTTTTAAACTTAAAAATAATTTTTTTATTAAACACACATACATATATGTTTGTCTGTGAGGATGTTTCCAGAGATTATTGGATGATTGCCATGTAATATAGCAAACTGAGAGAAAAGACCCTAAATGTTGGTCTCATCATCCAAGTGGGTGGGGGCCCAGATAGAACAAAAATGGAAATAGGAGAAAGCCTGCTAATATAGTACACTCTCTGCTTCCAGGCTGTCACGAGGTTAGCAGACTGTCTGTACTACATCTTTCTGTCATAATGTTTTGGCCACACGCAGGCCTAAGAGCAATGAAGCCAACTTACCATGGATTGGATTCTCTGAAACCATGAGCCAAGATAAACGTTTGCTCCTCTCTGTTGTTTTACTCAGATCTTTTGTCATAGCAACAGACAACTGACTAACATACATTTTTATCTGTGGTTGTGTCTCTTTTCAGATTTTCATTATTTGTGAGTACTTTTTTTTTAATACATGCAGCCATATGTATTATACATATAATTTGATAACTTATTTTTGCCTGTATTGTGAATGTTTTCCTATGTTGATACACACAGAAGTATGTCTGTTTTTATTTTTTAAACTGTTTAATTTGTTATACAAATATATCATAATTTATTTATTACTCAATTAATGGATATCAAAGTTTTTTCCCAGTATTTTTCTATAACAAATAAGTGTTATGATCACCATCATACCTAAACTTTTCACAATTCATTCTCTGATATAAATTTCTGTAGTAGGAATTTATTACAAGGAAATAATTTTACTACTTAATGGCATGTGTCACAAAGTTTTTCTGATTTATTCTCTGATTATGAGTGCTGCTGTTCCCACACCTTCATCAGTGCTAGCCATGATTGCTCTCTTCTTTTTCTCCTAAGGAGCCAAAATTGATAATAATTTGAGCTTACACTTGCATGCACATTACCTTGCCATTCTGGAAACTTTAAGAAAAGCCACAAGATGTAGACAGCTTGGTAGCATCTGGATATTGGTCAGTTTCTCCACTTTGGCATCTATCTTCTTCTCTGCTTCCTAGCAAGATAAAATATCATCTCCGAGACTGAACCGGAGCATCATCCCTTTTACTTCCAAATTTAGTATCACCAACTCACACACACTTTAGTTTGAAACCTTGAGGTTTCTCCGAGTCTGTGTTTATATAGGCCTGATGGCAAAGTAAAACAGACTCCTCTCAAGATGGGTCTTACATCTAGGCTTCTGTGAACTCAGTTAAGGGCATCTTTACCCATTTCCTGAGGCATAGTTTTAGTTTTCTGAGGCTAAGCTTTACCCATTTGCTGAGGCTTAGTCCTCTGCTCAGCCTCCCCTTCAAACTAAACTATGCGACTTACTACATACACCACTCTCATCACATATGTCCCTCTTGGGACAGGGAGGAATCTTTTCCAAGTGTTAAGTGAATGATACCTAACCAGTGTGCTTCCTGACAGAAATCCCATTTCTTCAGTTTCTCTGCATCTTTGCAAATACATCTTTCTTTTCTCATCGTCTCTATAATAATATTCAGATGTATCCCAAATAACCCCCACCCTCCCATGATCTCACACCTTCCTGGAGTAGCACCATCTTTTTCTTCCCCTTCAGAACCTAATTAGAAAGATTAATATGTTCTTAATAATTCATGTTCTCTTCTCATAGTCACCTCTCAATACTATCTATTCAGACTTCTCACTACCTATTTCAACGTCTACTCCAAATATTGAATTAAAATATCATAATTATGTTTTTGTTTAGTTTTGCATTTTCTAAACAAATCCTAACATATACTCCATTTTATAAAATATTTGTGTTATTTTTTATTAGAAAAACAGCTCATAATCTCAGCATGATTAACAAAGACGACCAACTACCATCTTATACTTCTTTTACTGTTCTCTTAATACATTAAGTATTTGTAATTTCCATAGACATGACATGCTCTTATTCGTGCTCTTGACTAAAACTCTGTCTACATATATTGTATGTATCTTTTCCTGAATGCCTCATATTTATCTTACTTTAAATGAAAGTCAGATCCCTCTCATACAATTTTACTGTACCCTATTTTTATTCACTTGTCATAAAACTTAACTATTAGCATAGTAATTTGAAAGGATTTCTTCTCCAAGAAGTTATAAATTCTATGAGGCAAGAGACTGTGTCTGTCAGACTTTGAAGACAATGGGAAACATTTTGGAATGACCATGGTGAAGATTAGAGAGTTGACTAAGTAATATAAATGTCTTTGTAGACTATGGGAGGGTTAAGGCTGACAGACATGAATATATAGCAACATTACCCTGCACAGTGTAAGATTTTCTTCAGAAAACTTTAAAAGGCTGAGTTAATTTGGTAAAGACAGACAAATCGATTCTTTTAGGGTTAGTAACATTCCAGGAAATATGACAGAAGAACAATTGGATGAAGTAGTTGAGGGTATTGGGAAGAAAATATTGATATATTAAAGGATAGTAACTAATTTATATTTTTGAAAAGTGAATTTAAAGGATTCATAGGTAAAAGATAAAAGGGCTGGAGATCTACAAAGCTTTAAAAATCATGGTAAAAGGATAAGTAAGAAGAAAATGGAAAAAGTTGAATATTAAAGCATAGAAGAGAATACTTAAACTGGCTATTTTGAAAGTAGAATATTTCCTATTAACTGAGTTCCCAGGAGTGAACAGGGAATTGGGTGGGTGCAGTGGGATGGTGGAGATCATGGGAGATGTGTGAGACAGGTGTCAGAGCAACAAGGACCTCAAATCATTGTAGACAATAGCCTAGCATGGCAAAGAGAAGAAGAGACAGCTAGAAGGCAGAAACTTCAGACAATGGAAGAGGATATTAGACACAGAGCTGTGGAGATTTCTACAGTAGATACTATAAAAGCATATGAAACTGGCTGAAGAGAGCTCATGGCATGAGAAAATAAAAGACTGTCCATATTTACAGAGCAAAGAAAAGAAATCCAGTCCAATAAAAATACAGAAAAATGGGGGTAGGGAAAAATGCAGGAAAACAGTCAGATAAGCATGAGAAAAACCAATACAAACTTTTGAAATTAAAGAAGATGACAGCAATTAGCATATGCCTAGAAGAGTACTTTCTATATATTATTAAAATTGAAAAACACATCAATGAAGAAGGTTAAACAGAGATGATTATTATATTTGGTGATGAATGAGTTATCGATAATTTTGTAAGAAATTTTAGAGTGAATATAAGACACCTCAATATAATATTCCACTTTTGTCCTTCTTTCAGATGTTCTGAGAAATACTGGCATGGGTTGGCGTTCCTTTAAATTTTTTCCACAGCAAAACATCTGCCCCTTTATGATTATGCACTGGTTTAAAATTTCGTAGGAGACTCCAGCTCCTCTGGAAAGGGTAGTGATTTCTTCTTTCCTAGTTTCCCACCTCCTTTTTAAAAAATAAAGATTAGCTTAGTCTCATGGGAGCATTGCAATTCACCTACTTCCCTAGTGAGAAACTGTCACAAATTAAAAAGATGTGGTACTCTACTATAAATTTGGAGAAGTCTCTACAGCATTATCAATATTTTAGATCAATGTTTTCTGCTAAGTATTTCAATAAATGTTTTGGCTCTATTAATTTTTTACTGGGTAAATGTGGTCTGGATTAGAATATGTTCTAAATTATAAAGGATTTCCTTCAAGATTTCTTAAGTACATTTTTTAAATGTAGAGTGGAGTAAGGTGTCAATTGTATCACCAGAGATAATACGATAAATTATGCATGAAATGAATTTTTATTTGAAATGCATGTATAGGGCTACTTTTGGAAGCAAAAATATAAGCAAATATATAATATTCATTATGTATGTATAAATTAATGCATAGAAAACAGTCATCTTTCCATGGCCAATATTTGTTGACTGCATGTTATAAATCAGTCACTACACTAGGCACTCTGGTGTCTGCCAAACATCCTAGTTTAGCATCAGAGTACAGTGAAGCATATTGGTTAGTCCACTTCTTGACTGCATAGCTTCCTGAGGGCTGCAGCTTGTGCCTGCTGCCTATGATCTCAAGAAACTATCATACAACATGGAAGTTCATAAGGCAAGGATAGCCCTGCTTCTGAAAGATTACAGCCTCTAGGGAAAAGTAAACATTAGACTAGTATTTCAAGCATGATGATTATTACTACAAACAAAGAACTATCTAGTGGTATGGGGATGTAAAACAGATTATTGGAAAGGCATCATCCAAAATGTTAATAAAGATTATTTCTGCAAATCAAAAAATACTGCTATTGATTTTATATTTCTTCCCATATTATTATTTTATTTTTCAAACTTTCTGTTCAGAGCAAAACTTTTTGCATTAGATAGGGGTCTTTATAGAAACAGAATAAATAGGATGGATAGATGATAGATAGATAGATACATAGATAGATAGATAAAGCTTTATGAAGACTGGTTTATGCAATTATGAAAAATGAAGTCTTATGAGCTTACATCTGAAGAACTAGGGAAGCTGGTGGTGTAATTTAGACCAATGACAAAGGCCTAAGTGATAGGGGACCCAAAGATACAATTCTCAGTCAGAGTTGAAGGCCTAAGAACATGGGGAGGAGTACTAGTGTAAATCCCCAACTCCAAATATCTGAGAATGTGGAGAGTTGCCATTCAAGAGTGGAAGATGGATGTCCTCTCTCCAGAAGAATATTTGAATGCATTCTTCCTCTACCTCTCATCAGTGGACGTCAACAGTTCTATCTGGGCTCTCAAACAGTTAGACGATGCCTACTTACATTTGTGAGGACAGTTCTTATTTTTTTTCAGTTTATTGCTTCAAATGCTAATATCTTCCACAAACACCCTCATAGAAGTATCCAGAAGTAATATTTTGCAGGCAATCTGTAATGGCTTGTAACTAGATGTTCCCTGCAAGACTCATGTGCTCATAGGTAGGACTTTTCGGAGGTGACTGAAGCATAAATGTGTGATATAGGATTTGTTCACTGATGAGTTTATATCTGGGTGTGATGAGTTTATATCTGGGTGTGAGGAGTGAAGCCTGGTGAGAGGAGGTGAGTCACTGTGGGCGTGGCCTGGAAGGCATATATCCCTCACCCTCCACTGACTCCCTGTTGCTGTCATGTCATGAACTGTTTCTCCTCTGCCATACCCTTCTGCCACGCTGCCCTGCCTTGGAGCCAGCCAACCATGGACTGAAACCATAAACTGTGAGCCAAAAATAAACTCTCCTCCTTTAACTTGTGGGTGTTGGTTACTGTGTCCTAGCAACAAGAATGTAACTAAGATACTATCTGAGCATCCTTAACCTAGTCAAGTTGACACGAAAGATTAACTGCTGAATTTTAACAACATTCTGTTACTAGAAAGGACACAATGTTCTTTGAAAATAAGAAGAACAAATAATTTTGGTCCTGCTTCATTTCTTGCAATTTCAATCAAAATTTTGAGATTTTAAAGTGTATTTTAAAAAACAAAACCTAAACTAAAGACAATGTTGTTGGGTGTAACTTAGTAGTCAAGTGTGCACATGGCATGCATGAGGCCCTGTGTTCAATCTCAAAACAAAGAAAAAGGTGCATGTTCTTTTCTTGGGTTATTCAGTCAAAGTTGCTGGTTTGTACTCAGTAATTCAATCCTGAATATTTTAATACCATTTAGATAAAAGAATAGATTTTATAGCATAAGAAAAGCACATGGACTAGTGAAGTAGAATACACATCCAGAAATAAAACCATGCATATACAGATGTTTCTTAAGGTACAATGGTCTTATTTCCTGATAAACCCTTCATGTGTTGAAAATATCATGAAATGAAAATGCATTTAACACACCTAACCTACCAAACATATAGCTCAGCATAAGAGAACAATGAAGAGTGTTGATTGATTCCCCCCTTGATTGTGTAGCTCCCTGAGGGCTGCAGCTTGTGACTGCTTCCCATGATCTGAAGAAATTATCATGCATCTATCTCTAGCCCAGGAAAAGCTCAAAATTGAAAGTATAATTTCTATTCAATGCATGTGACTTTTATACCCATCACAAAGTTGAAAATCCATAAGATAAAACTTTGTAAGTAATACATAGTGGGGAAAAGAAGGTCTCTTTAATAATTGATATTGGAAAAATTATATATCCCCATTCAAAAGAGTGAAATTGGACCCTCGTTTTACATTACATGTAAAAATTAACCAAATGGATTGAAGATCAAATGTAAGGTATGAAACCACAAAACTCCTACAAGGAAGCAGGAAAAAAATTGACACTGGTCACGAAAATGATTTTTTTGGATGTGTAACCCAAAACACAACTAAATAAGTGGGACTATATCAAATTAAAAAACAGTTGCACAGCAAAGGAAACAGTCCACAAATGGAAAGGCAACCCACAGAATGAGAGAAAGTAATTGCAAATTACATTTCTGATTAAGGGCTAATACCCCCCAAATATAAGGAATTCACACAACTCAAAAGCAATAATACAAATAACACAATTAAAATATGGGCAAGGGTCTTAGTAGACATTTCTCAAAAAAAGGCATACAAATAGCCAGCAGGCATATGGAAAATGTTCAACATCACTAATCACCAAAGAAATGCAAGCCAAAAATTATATTAGGAGATACCACTTCACTCTAGTTAATGCAAGAGATAGCAAGTGTTAGGAAATGGTGGCAAAGGAAACTTTTGTATATTAATAGGACTAAAAATTGAGATAGCCATTATGGATAAAAGAATGGTGATTATTCAAAAAATTAAAAATAGTACTATGACATGGTTCTGCAAATCCACTTGTGGACATATATATATATACCTAAAATAGGAAGGAAATTAAATCACTATCTCAAATAGATACCTGCACGATCAAATAGATATCTGCACTCCCATGTTCCTCACAACATTTATAATATCCAAGACATGGAAACACCCCAAGTGTCCATGAAGGCATAAAGAAATTGTAGTACATATTTACAATGGAATGTTACTCAGTCGTAAAGAAGAAAATTCTGTATGTGCGAAAACATTGATGAAGCTGGGGAACATAGGCTAAGAGAAAGGAAACTAACACAGAGAAACAGACACTGTGTGATGTCACTCATCTGTAGAATCTAGAAAAGCTGAATTCAGAGGATCAGAGAGTAGAAAGATGGTTCTAGAAACTGGGGGACAATCGGTGGCAGGAGTGGGGGTTATTTGAAGATACTGTACCTTTTGTCAAAGGGTGCAAACTTTCATTTATAAAATGAACAAAATGGGATTAAACAAGAATCAGGATATATCATGTACAGGCACAAATTCTCTATGAATGTGGTCATTATATATATATAAAATGTACCAATAAAATTAATCTTTAAAAAGATGAACAAATTTTGAAGATCTAATGTTATGGTTTGTGTCTAGGTGGCCCCCCAAGCCTCATGCAGTCATGGAGGTGGCTGAATGTAGCATTTGTAATTGGTTTGTTGTCTAGTGCTGGGATTAGCAGTGCAAGTGCTGTACCCACCCAGGGGTGGAGCCAGCATACAATGTAAGGGAGGGAAGAAGACATGTTTTCCCCTCCTCTTTTGCTTTTCCGCTCTTGTTGCTTGCAAAGTGCCATGAACAGCTGCCCCTCAGCCACACCACCCTGCCTTGCAGCCAGCTGCATATGGACTGAAACCTCGAAGAACTGTAAGAAATAAACTTTTTATTCCTTCATGTTGGGCATCAGGTATTTTGTCTTAACAACCAGAGAAAAGTAGCCGAGACATCTAACATACACTATGAGTGGTGATAACTGTGTTAATAATAAAATATAACAATAAAAATAATAGATTTATGTCAGGTTTATTAAAATAAACAGTAATTTAAAAAACCCAGAAATACAAGGCCAAGTCCTTTGTTTGCTCATACAGGATCATAAACAACCAGAACATCAATTCCTCCAAAGGAAGGAAGCAGAGAATATCATTGGCAATCAAGTATATAAAGATAGAAATCTTATTTAAAGCAATGTTGACTTTTGTTACTATTAAACTACAGGTATAGTTACTGGAAAATTAAATATCAGACTCTTCCTGGTAATAATTGGCAAGAAATAACTTCTATATCTGCTTTATATTTTCCTTTGATTCTGAAATGACTCACTTATTCTGATAAAGAAAAATAAATTCAAATTAGAAACAGGCAAATGTTAGAGTATATAACACTCTTGATAAAGGCACAATTGACAATTAATAACTAAAAATAGATTCTCACATAGAGCACCAATACAACACATGCATTACATTTCAAAATGGCTTAACAAATAAATGCATGCAATACTAAAACTACGTGGACTTTAAGGAAATATTGATGATCTTTAGACTTCAAGTTTATCATAATGAACATAATTTACTGTGATATTTGGAGTTGTCAAAGGACAAAATGCTGTGTAGACATGTTTTATGACACATATGCTATAAACTGTAAGGTACAAACTACAAATTCGGGTGATTCCTCATTTATCATGTGAGAATGAATTATTTTAGCCTAGTAACCAGTACATTATGTTATCTGGTTGATTTTTAAAACTTGAAAGGGTCTATGTAAAGATACATGTATAACATATTAGATATTCTTTGAAGCCAAACTTCGGACTTTGAATATCCTGAATCAAAGCATACAGAACAGTAGACAGTACTGTACTTGTCTGGTCTTTAGATGAAAATCAGTGATGAATGAAGGTTGGGCAAAACAGCAAGTGTTTAAGTGGAAAGCAGTGTGACGGGGATTATGGCAGGGTTATGGCATTGGCAATTAACTAATGTCAATGATACACTTAAGAAACACAGTGCAAGACAGCTAATAAATCACAGCTGGCTGTCATTAATAATCCATGACAGGAGAAAGGAAGGTGGGGGGCAGAGAGAGAGAAAGATAGATCAGTAACATGATACACAGTGAAGTATGAAATGTCCTATAATTAGAATTCTCTCTGATACCAGAGGACTCAGGAAAGATTTTGTAGTGAATAGCTCACTAGGAGATGTGAACAAAATACATGGTGAATGTTTAAATTAAAAATAATTGATTAGAGTAAAAAATACATCACCATTAAGTCCTCTCAAAATACTTGTCCCCTTTGCTTCAAATATATTTATCCCATCATCTTTATCACTTTTCAAAACAGTTCTGCAAGTCCTCTTTCCTGGGTGTCTTTAAGCAGTGCAGTCAAAGGTAAGGTGAATGTTGCTGCCAAGTGACATCCCATAGGAAGGCAGGCTCCTGAAACAGTACGATGTGTCTTTGTTAACCTAATTCTTTGGGTCTGGCACTGTGTGAGTACCCCAAAGTCAAAATGAACATGAAAGGTAAATTTTTTAATCCATTCAGGACATATAGCAGCCACAGCAGCACAACCACAAGCATTCATGAAATAATACCTTTTTAAATAACTATTGAGTTTAAAACATAATGTCTGATTTTGAGTGTTTCAATTATTCCACAGGCTTTTAATTATGTATATATGTGTGCATATAGTACCATAATAGGCAGGTATAATCGGTTTGAATTTTAATTTCCTACATGTTCCTAAGGATATTGTAATTCTAAATAAATAGGCAGCTAATGTATCACCAATACAGTCTTTGCTGAAAATTCTTAACTAGACAGTTTCCCTGAAATAACATATAATAACCATTACTTTCATATTACCCATATACAAAGAACTGAACAGTTTTCCAAAACTCATTTGATGTCCCTGCCAGTGTTATTATCTTTATCTTATCAATGGTGCCAAAGTTCACAGTAAGAAGTACAGTGTGCTAATTTTTAAGCACCAACTGGGCCATTAAACCAACAATTGCGATATGGCGTGATAAGTAGAGTGTTAGGGGAAGAGAAGAGAGTATTGCAAATGTGATGACATGACTCTGGAGGTCAAGCAAAGCTTCCTACAAGAAGTAACATATATATAAAATGAAATCTAAAGGATTCGTAAGAGGCAGGGAGGCAAAGATAGAGTAGTGAAGTGGAGATTACGACTCAAGTAGAGGAAATGTCATGTGCAAACTCTAAAAAAAAAAAGTAGCATCACAGTGTAAAACATGAAAAACAATGTAATCTTCACTGAGTGTAGATTTTGAGGTATAAGTAATGATAAATAAGTCTTTAGAGGTTTGAGACCAGTGGAGCAGCAGTCATTTAAGCAGAGAAACAGTATGAGAAAGTTGGGAGCAATTCAACTGATCCAGATAAGATATGACGAAGATTTTCAGCAGTATTAAATAATGGTGACTGTATAATTTCTGAAGGGGATAGAAATAGATTGGAGAAAGCATTGACAGTATTTATTGCTCATTATTGAATTACTAGAGGAGTTCCTGATTATTATGCAGCATGGAATACATATTCAATAACTGTTAGTGGAATAAATGAGCAAAAGAAACAAATTCAACCAAAGTTACTTTCATTTGCAAGCTAATTCCTTTAATTAGCTATGTGGAGCTAATATGCTTCACATAGTCTTAATATGCTATGTGGAGTGTTCGTTTTCATCAAGCTTCCCTAACACAGGAAAGAGAAATTATTTTCCCCAAATATTTATAATGAAAATTCTCAAAATCCAGCAAAACTGGAAGAATAGTACTACAAATAAGCAGATTACCATCACCTTGTTATTAATTTTTGCAGTGTCTCTTCTCTGTGTTATGATCACATTTTACCCTTGAATATTTCATGTCTAACACTTTACCCCTAAATATTTCATGTCAGTTTCTAAGAATAAGAATACATATTTGTATACAAAATGCTAATAGAATTATTGTCCCTAAGAAATATAATAGTAATTCATTCATGTAACAGCAATTCATTTTATATAATAATTTTTAATTCCTTTAGTTACCCCCAAAATATCTTCTTGTAATTTGCTTTTCAAATAAGGATCCAAGCAAAGTTTACAGATATTCTTGGTTGTAGCAAGGTTACAGATATTCTTGGTTGGTAAATCACTGGAAATGAGAGCTTTCTGGGTGAAGAATGAAAGTGACAGAATTGTTTAAGCCAGGACAAAAGTGCTGAGGACGATTTAATATTCAATTGACAGTACCGAACAAGCAGGTTTATTTTCTGATGGAAAACTGCTTTCTTTCTTTTTGGCCAATTAATTTAGTTGGCAAGTGCATTGTATTTATGAGTGTTAGGTCAAGAGTTCACTCTCCATATGGATCTCTCCTCTTTCCATGTGATCATATGGTACTTCCTGTTCTGGGTAATCATTTGATAAAAGACTGACCTTTGTCACAGGCAGGAACTGGATGGGAGTAAATAAATGCTTAGGTGAAAATCTATGACACTTTTAGAATGCAATAAGAGGCCTCAACAGATGATAAATTCTTCAGTTGGTGACACATCTTCATGTACAAAAAAGGTCCACTGGTTTAAGCACATGCTTTCATCATGGACTACTTGGTATAGTAGCTGGGAATAAAGAATAAGCTGAGATAAGTACCAGGCACAGTTGGACATCGGTCTTTCCTACTGCACCTTCTAAATCATCAAAGTGTAGAAAATATTATGTACAAATACTTGAGCATACTTTCCAGAGTTAATATTATCCTTCTTTCACGCCTCTCTCCATCTCCTCCTCTTCCCCTTTTAATGGAGATGGCCAATAGGAATCTGACAGTGATGGATACCAGGGTGGCACTCTAATGAAATGTGTAGGTTTGGCGCAATGTCTCTTTGTCTAGCTATGTAAGACTAAAAATGATTATAACTTACCTCCTTTGCATATGTCCAGATGCAGTTTTGGAATCCTAGAGTGCACACTTTTCTAAAACTGTGAAACTTCAAGCCATTTATGAGTTCTGTCATTGTCAGAAGACCTAATGAGTATTGATTTGTTTCCTTTATTTTGTAGCAATAGACAATGATTTAAAGCTTGTAACAGTCACTATGAGCTGTATTAGAAGAAATAACATGTGAATTTGAATTGTTCCAATTACTGGTATATTAGTTTGAGTTTTGCTACTATAATCAAATACTTGAGGCTGGATATTTATGAATAAAAGAGGATTAATTAGCTCTCAGTTTTGGAGGCTAAAAGTCCAAACCGCACAGCATCAGCTCTGGAAAGGGTTATGTTATGGTTGATACACTGTGTCAACTTGAGCAGTTTAGAAGTTTAACTGAGAGACTCAGCAGGGAGTCAGGGTTCTTACTTTGTAAATATCCTCATCCTGTGCAAAAGAGGGCAAGGACATTTTGTGAGTGCTACACCCACCCTGGGAGGGTGGGGGTGACCTGTGTACAATATAAGGGTAGAGAAAAGGCTTGCGTTTTGCTTGTTTTGCTCTGGCTGCTGCCTTGAAGTGTTGCTCCTGAGCCATGCCAAGCTGCCTTGGAGCCAGCTGATTATGGACTGAAAGCCCCAGAAATTATAAGCTAAATAAACCTTTTCTTGCCTGGGTGTCAGGTGTTTGTCTCAGCAACAAGGGAAAAGTAACCAAGGCAGGGTACCTGGAACCGCATCACTTCACAGCTGAGGAAGGGGGAGGGGCAGTCTCGTGACTTCCCACTGAGCCATACCTCTTAAACATCTCACCCACTCCCACTTTGCCACCGTGGGGACTCAGCTTCTGACACAGGAATCTTTGGGGTACAAACATCCAAGTCCATAGCAACTCACAAAGGTGCCTCCTTTATGGGCATTTTTTTTCCTTCCTTTTAAACCTTATGAAGAGTATCTACTTCACCTTACCACAGGGTCTAGCTTGCCTTAAAACAAACATCCTGAAATTTCTGCCACTGCTATTCATGGAGACTGACCTTGGTGGTAAACAGATGCCTGTACTTTTAAAGTCTTTCTTTAGCCTTTGTTTTGAGTAAGCTACCTTGTTTCCAATTTTTCCACACTAGGGTGACCCATCCCCATTTTTTCTAACTTTATTTGAGTAGCACATAGTTATAAGCTGCTATGATGCAAATATTAAGAAATTCCCCCATGTAAAGCATTCAGTCAACATTTCCAGCTTACTGTAGTTAAATAAAAGAATGTATCACTGAAATACAGAGATACTTAGGGCTCCAGAGCTAAGTTATTGCTAATGCTTTGGAACATTGTCATTTTCTATTGAAGTTGATTCAGAGACAAAACCCACAAAACTGAAACATTACCAGATGTGCCATCAAATGGAGTTAGAAACAGTTTAAGATATACAGTATTAACTACTGCAATCACAAATAGTACAGCAGTATATTCATTGTAGAAATGATTGTGATTCCTAATCCTCAGCATGTGACAGGTTAATGTGAGATGAAGAGGCGTTTATAGTCTTTAGATTATTGTGTACAACTTGCAGGCATTTGTGCTTCTGATGAGCAGATAAAGATACCCATGCATGTAAATATTATTCACCAGCAATGCCCTGCAGAAAAGTTTCCATCCCCACTACTTGAAAGCCTTCGCTTTGTCACCCCAGAGCATTATTCATACTAATTTATTCTTCTCAAAGACTTCCAAATGATATTAAATCAGTTGATTGATTGTATCAACTGATATAAATTGAATTAAGAATTTTGTTAATATTTGAGATCATGGAAAAATTTAGTACCTCTGATGGAAAGTTGTGTAAGGAAGTACTCTATAGACACTTGGGATTGTTTTAACAGCACTGGGGCCAGCTCAGGCTTTCCTGTGCTCACATAGTGCATGCTAAAAATCACAAAAGTACACAAATGGAAAGCTTTACTTTGCTCAGGAACTGTATATTCTGAAAATTGTACAGGAATGTACAATAACCCAGAAGGGAATACTAACAGGAAGTTCTCTTTATCACTTGCTCAAAGAAGTGTCATCAGAATTGTTGTGTGGGCATGTGGGGAAAATCAGAGTCCTGAACTCAGCCTGAGCTGAGGTTCAGGCCAGCCAAGCACTTCTGAGGAGCTTCTGGGTAGACTTCCACTAATCCATTCGCAGGAGGGTTTCCCACTGAAGACTAAGAGGAAGTGGGGAAGACTGGAGTTTTCTGTCTCACATATCACTTTGCAAGTAGGGACTTCAAAGGTGGAGCTTAAGGAGAAAAACATTGTAAATATCTGGCAAAAAAGCCAATTGCCTAAGGCATCAAAAGCATAGAATGTAACACCAAGAGGCAGCAGAAGTAGTTCTTTCCCTTTTGGGTGAGAAAGACCTTTGCTTTGGTGTACGAATCCATGCTGGAAACGTCTTGCAAAGGCCCTCTTGGCATGACTGCATCTGCCTTGTCACAGTGCCTTAAGAAGTGCTCTCAGGGAGTTTAGGCCAAAGGAGAGAATCTGAGTTTGTGTGAGATCGTGAGGACCACATTTCAGAAATCCCACAGGCAGATTACTCAGACTTTAAGTGGGGCTAAGGATGGGAAGGCTTTACATCTTAGGGTGGCAAATTGTATTTGTTTGCTATCATTTTCCATTGTCACTATTATATTAATATAGTAAGATTCTACATTGGTTACAAAAGCAGAAATTTTACAATATACTTTTTTTAAAAACTTTTTTTTAGTGGTACATCTTAGATATACATAATGATAACATTCATCCTAGGGAATTTTTACCTGTACATGACATGTCTTGCTTCTTTTTTTCTCCATTCCCCTCCCCTCTTCAACACCTTCCCCTCTTTTACAATATACTTTATAAAGTAACAATCTTACCATATTTTGTAGTTTGTATTCCTATGCAAGTTGGATGACTTTCTGTTTATGTTTTTTTTTCTTTCCCAGATTGTGGATGACTTAAGTTCAGGGAGTATTGAATTTGTCTTTATGTTTAAATTCCTGTTATTCAATAAAAGTGTATGACACAGACAGATGAGTATGTAACCAAATACTGATTCATTAATAGCCACCACAGTGAATATGTGCAGAAAATATGACAGGACTCTCATCAAGTGAAAGTCTTAATTCTTGGAAGAACAAATGTTTTGGATTATCTGTTTAATTTTATATCAAATGTTCTCAGTGTAGTTTAATGCACTTGCAGGTACATAAATTCTTTTTAAAGAATTTATCTTTAATTAAAATAAATTTCTGCTTTACTAAATGGTACCCTTGTGACCCTGTAAGCACTAATGAAGACTGCCTAATGTATGCCTAAGGCTAACTCACTTATTATATGAAGTCCTGCTCAGGATACAGACATAAATAGAAAACGTAGAGGACTCGAGGGACGACTGAGCATGTGCTCAGTGCCTCAGGAGCTAAGTTACTGAAAAACACACCAGACTGAAGGGATGTGGGCCCTCACTTAATTTTGCCACCAACTAGCTGTGTCATACCAACCAATCAAGGCTGGAACCAGCAATGGCTCTCCATGACTACTAGTTTACCACAAACATAGAGGCAGCATAGATAGCATGTGAAGACATTATCACAGTGGAAGAAAGCACAAAAATTATCAGGTAAAATTTTGTGTTTGGGGGTGTGCCCGTTGTGTTTGTTACTATTGCCTGTTGTTTTCCTGTTGAGATGGGACCTAGGAGCTTGGTGGATTTACACCACATAGGGGGTTGAAAATCAACAGAATTAGATGATCCCTGATGGATCTTCCACCCTGAAGTTCTTTGAGTCTAGTCAGTCACCATAACGGTTGATACACTATGTCAGTTGAAGAAGTTTAAGTGACTCAGCAGGGGGCTAGGGGTCTCACTTTGTAAACATCCTGAGCCTGTGCTTTAGATGGTGTGGAGGGTAGACTGCATACAATATAAGGGAGAAGAGGCTTACTCCCGCTCCTTCCTTTTTGCTTTTGTGGCTTTGCTGTCTTCTGTCAGCTTGCATGGTTGCCCTGTGCCATGCCACCTTGCCTTGGAGCCAGCTGATTGCAAACTGGAACCTCCACAAACTGTGAGCTAAATAAACCTCTCCTTCTTTAATTTCAAGAGTCAGGTATTTTGTCTCTGCAACAACAGAAAAGTAACCAAGACAATCACTGAATGCTTTATGGAGAGAGACAAAATTGGCTATGAGCCAGAAAATGTTCAAAGCCTGCCCCTCAGAATAATGAGCTTCTGAAACGTTAAAGGTTTCTTCTTCCAGTGAGCAGCCTGCTTAGAATGAAAGGAGAGCAGGCTTCCTGTTACTCATGCCCCATTCTGCTACAGATCTTGTATCCACATGAATCTGCCATAGACAATTAGAGTTGAAAAAATCAGAAACAATTGTTACCATTTTCCATTAGAATTCAACCAGATGTGACAGGGAATTTTCTCAAGGATAACTGCTATATTTTAAATTGATAACCAATTTCTTATTCTGTGTAAAACACTAAATCCTTTTTTTAAAAAATTAACTGAGATAAAATTATCATTTCTGCATCTCATTGCAAAAGAGAGAACAAGACAGTATGTTCCAATTAGCATAAACAGACAATAGAGATTTTCTTTTTTACTACAGTCTCAGATTTTTGATAAGAGACTTTATGTCTGGTACAAGCTATCAAGGATCAAAAGTATTTTGTACCATGACACAAACAAAGGCACAGAAAGGAGAAGGCAAAAATAAAAATGTAACCACAATGGTAATAATGAAACAGCATAATATTTTACTAACCTTACAAAATTTCCAAGATTGAGGGTTAACTCTAGAGTGGTGGATTATTTTCCAGAGGAAATCTTTTTTGTAATACAAGGGGGATTTTTGTAACCTTTCAAAAATTAATTTTATTAGTACATTTTATATATACATAATGACAGCATTCATCCTAGGGAATTTCTGCCTGCACATGATATGTCTTGCTTCTTCTTTTGTCCCCAGTCCCCTCCCCCTCCCTT
>RJWT010003848.1:0-35156 GCA_004365215.1 Cuniculus paca
ACCAACAGCACACCATCTTCCCCTCCAGTTCTCCATTTATGCTGTTGGCAACAATCCTCAGGCAGGCCTTCCACACCCAGCACCACACTGATTCGGTTCAGCTGGGTGTTACAAGTTGACCATTAGTTAATACACCACAGTCCTTCTATTCTTTCCTTACATGGAATAGCAGAGATGGAAGATTTTTAAACATCTTCTATCTAAAAAATAGAAGATTTGCCAACATTTTTAGTTGGCAAGATAAAAGTGGATAACATTCTATCAGTCTTCAAAATAGTAAAACATTGACTAACTTGTTTATCTCTAAAATTAATATATTTTTATTTCGGATTTACATGCAATAATACTTATGGGGTACAGTGTGATATTTTAATACATGTATATAGTATGTAATGATCAAATCAAAATAATTAGCATCATCTGTCACCTCAGATATTTATCATTTTTAGTATTGAAGATTCAGAATCTTCTCTATTAGCTATTTTGAAATATTAAATATATTGTTTTCAACCATAGTTACCCCACTGTGTTGTACATTACTAGTTATTGGTCTTATTTAACTGCACCCTTCCTTGTCAGTGTCCTCTCCCACCCACCTTCACTTCTTCCTAGCCTCAAGTGACCACTAGTTTACTGTAGAGATTTTTAACTTCCACAAATAAGTAAGAACGAGTGGTATTTTTCTTTCTGTACTTGATTTATTCTTAATATAGGCTCATCCCTGTTGCCAATGATAGGATTTCATTTTTTAATGTATGAATTATGTATATTTCTATCTACAGATATATTATACACGTATATCACATTTTCATTATATATTTATGTATCAGTGGACATATCTGTTTACTGAATCTGTAAAATCTAAAATTAATATCCATTGGGATTGAGGACATATGGCAAGATAGGAAGCCAAAGTGGGCTTCAAAAGTCAAAGCATAGAAGCCCCACCCATGAGAGTAAGATACATATATTGAAAACACTAGAATTCAGAATGGGAGCCCTTGATTCAGTTCAGGCTTGTGGGCTGAAGCTAGTACAATATACAGTTTACTTGATCAATAGGTGTAGCTCTGTCTTATGCTAACAGATTGTGGTTGTAGTGCTGGAGTAGGACTCTCAGGCCTCTGTATAATGAATCTTCATCATGAAGAGATATAGATTTGGGGGTGGGAGATGTATGGATACCAATGTCCTTCAGGACAACTCTTTTAAAAGAGACCAACTGAAATTGTAGTGTTTCCATATTTTAACAACTGATGTGGCCACATCAGTTGCATGAATATCATCCTTAGGTATTTACAAAGGAGACAAGTCACTTAAATGCCAACAGGGATAATGCCTAAGGACTTTAGCACATTAGCCTTAATATTTAGGGTCATCTCCTTTGCCATGCTGAGTTTTTGTGCATTTATCCTTAATGTCAAATTTTACATGTTTCCAAAGGGAATTCTGGCTTGGAGGATATAACGTGGGAGCCAGTTTGATTCTGTGATTTTTATCCCTGGTCTTTTGCAGGATTAAGCTTACCCTGATTTTAAATCCCTCTGAAATTCTGCATTTTGTAAATGATGATAAATGTCAGCTTCCCATTTTGCCTTCTTTGCCAGGTGCTAACTACAGTAGGTTTGATCTCATGTTTAATAGTAAAATTTTTTAAAACTACTCTTGTTTTTCTTTATTTCTAGAGGAAAAGGAAGGCAGTTGAAAAATACGATCTGTCTGAGAGCCGCTGGAACTTTGCAAGACAATAGAGACTCCTGTTTCTTTCTCCAATGAGTATTATTTATAAATTTAACTGTTTTTCACTTATCTCTGAACTTTTCACCATGTAGGATGAATCTCTGAAAGTGGTCATTCTGATTACTTAATGCATGTTCTGAAAAAAAAAAAAAAACTTTATCTACACTCGTAGTACATTCCAGAACATGATACTTAAAATCGCTTAAAAGGGAGTCAATAATACTTAATTTACAGTCAAATCCCAAAAGACATTTTATTGTTCTGTGGTTGCTGAGTTGGAAACATTCATGGTCTCCTTAAGGAATTATAATGTAGTTATAATATATTTTAATATCCTCAGATAAAATGTGTTATATCAATTCATTATAATTAAAATGCATTATTAGAGACTCTATTTGCTTTTGCTATATTAAACATTTTTAATTTGCAACATATTGCTATCTCTAATTGCTCTTTCTCACAATTACTGTATGAGATGAATGAAATTATACTTGTGTACTCTGTCCCTCTTTAATAGGAAAGGACTGGAAATTCAGGCTTGTTTAGTTCACACAAATCAGAGTTGAAAGCTGGTGTGGGAGACTGCTGGTTCTGGAAGAATAGATAACACTAGAAGACTTCAGACATGCTGTAAAGTTGGTTTAAAGAAACAAAACAAAGTCCCTAGGCTTCCAAAATACAGTGGGAACAGAAGACTAGAAGACTTTGGTATGAGGTGGTACCATCTCATGCTAGAGGACGCAGAGGTAACAGAAAGGCCTTGCTCTTGGTAAACTAGAAGCCTAGTTTTAAACAGCAGGGCATTAGATGAGAGCTCAAATTTGTTACAAACTGAATGCTTGTGTCCCCAAAAATTCCCACCTCTGATGTGACAGTGTCTTGAGATGGAAACTTCAAGAAGTAGTTAGGCGTTCATGACGTCATAATGGTAGAGCCAGAATAATGAGATTAGTGCACTCATAGGAAGAGACACCCCTCAAGCTTGCCATCTCCTTTCCTGTGCCATGTAAGGAGAATGCAGGAAAAAGGAAGCTGTTTCTAAGCTTGGAAGAAGGGCCTTATCAGGATTGTGTGTACCTTAGTGGCACTCTAGTCTTGGATTTCTGGCCTCAGAACTGTCAGACAATAAACTTTCTTGTTTAAGGTACCCAATCTACAGTATTTTAATATTGTGGCCTGAGAAGACCACTATAGGCCACCCGTAGAAGAGAAAGTTAGAATTTATCCCTGTATGAAAAGAATGCACTAGTCACTTAAATAGTAGACTTAGGAATAAGTTTCCAATAAGAAGAGACAACAGATAAATTTATTTTTCTCTGCCTGAGTGCTGGGTGAAGAAATCAAAATGAAAGTGCTACCCTGGAAAATCTAATACTACAGATCTGTGCCTCAAATAGATTTAGAGCTTGGGCTTTGCCCATCTAGATAAATTAAACCAGCCATGCACGGGCCACTGTTGGTGGAGAGACAGCCAGACCCAAGCCTTTCCCCATGAGTCAGTGCCATTCATGGACTGCAGGGGGAGAGAACAAGGACTTACCAAGAAGCAAGTCCCCCTTTTAACCAGCTCCATGTGTGGGCTGCCACTGGCAGGGGGACAGCCAGACCCCAGCCCCTCCCAGAATGTGGGCTGGCGAACCAGAAGAGCTAATTCCACCCCTCAGCCCCCATAGTTGACTGGTTGATCTGGAGAAACACAGACTGTGATGATAGCTATTGAGGTGAAATGCAATTTGATGACTGCGGTGTTTTGGTGTTTCACTGACCTTGCAGGTCTAGGGCCAGTGGCCTGATCATCTGTTCAGAGGATAGCGGTATGCAGTGTGGCATCTAGGTGGTCTCCTTCTGAGGGTGGTAGCCACTGTTAATTTCCTATTGTCTTGTTTTGAAGTCCTGTATTGCTTTCATGGTTTTGTTGGGTTGGGTTTTGTTCTGTTTTGTTTGGTTTGATTTCGTTATATCCAATGGCATGGACAGCTATTTCAAAGATAACAAGATATAATATGGTAGCCATTTTGGATTTACTATTATCTTATTTTGGAGTCCTTTATTGCATTCATTGTTTTGTTTTTACTGGTTCTATTCTATTCTGTTCTGTTCTGTTTTATTTTTACTATGTCTGAAGGTATCTGCAGCTATTTTGGAGACAGCAAGAGGTATTATGGTAACTATTATTGATTTTGTATTCTTTTGAAGTCCTGTATCACTTACACTGGTTTGTTTTGATTGGCTTTATTCCATTTTATTTTCCTTGGTTTTATCCATTTTAAAATAAAATTAAAAAATTAAACACTTGACCCCAGTTTGAGGAATTAATATAAAAATTGTTATATTAATCCCTATGTAAATAATACCTAGAGCTTCTGCCAGAAACTAAGCACTCTGGAAAGATGTTCTTACAATGCAAGCCAGAGGGCTTTCTAGTAAGAAAAAAAAAAAAGACTAAGGAAGAGAGCTCATGGTAAAAAACTACAAGTTACCCAAGGAAGACATGAGTGACAGTAAGTGAAAAATGCCAGAATTACAACCTAAAATGAGAATAGAATTACAATCCAAAGCAGAGCACAAATTAAGTCTATTTAAAATTATTAAGAAATGAAAGAACTGAAATCTATTTTAAAAATGAGAAAATCTGAAAAAATAGGGATACATTAGCAAAAAAAGTAGAAAAGAAAAATGCAATGGATAAAATATTTATAATGGATGAATGAGCGGTTTAGGCAGTTGAGTAATTGGTAAATTGGAAGCTCTATCTGATAGAATCTCTATCTAGATAGAATATAACACCAACATTAGGAGAGAGGAAATAGGAAGCAGATTAAGAGTTAAGAATTTTGGAAGGTAAAGCTAGAAGGTCCCCACACCCCTAGTAGGCATTTCAGAAAGGTAGAATAGAAAATAATTGGGGCAAAGCAGTCTCAAAAGCTGTGAGAATTTTTTGGATGTGATTAAATATATGATTTTTAAAAACAATTTTTTAATTGAATTTATTTTTTATTCTGGAATCAAGCAACGAAACAGTGGTTCACTGAGCCCAGTTAGGTTTTGTAGACAGAAAAAGACTGAAGAAAGCAGAAACCAAAGAACAAAAATCAGACTGGTCATTTCAAAGTTCTTTCCCTTGTGCAATGTGGACAGAACAGTAGAAAAATGGCTGGCTGCTTTGAGAACCACTTGAGAGGATGCAGTAGTGTGAGAAGTAAAGGCACAGGGAGCATCATGACCACGCTAACTGAGCTGTCCTGTTTAGGAAGCCTGGTCTCATTTCTCTGGTTGTTCCACATCAGATAAACAAGTTACTTTGCATTTGGGACCTGGAACTTCAGCCTTAGTGACTCCACTTTGAGTTTTAGATTGCCCTGTTGGGGCTCAATGCAGGAACCTAGTCCCCACAAAAAACCAGCTTCCTACAATCGTTATTTAAAAATATATTTTGGATGTTTCAAGTTCATAATTTATGTCAGCCAAATGCAATTATTTCATCAAGCAGCATGTATGAAAGGCTTTTAGAGAGTCAGGAGGAGACTATGGAATCTTACAGAGCATTACAGACCAGGAGTGGCAAGGATTCAAGTACTGTTTTCAGAGATAGTGTGGCACCATACCTCATGGGCAATGCCCACATCAACAGCTAAGGGCAGCCAGCATTCTGCACTCCTCTCCTCTGTGACCTCCTCCTCCACCACGGAGTCCTAAAACATACTTCCTGTTGCAAAGGAGCCTGAGGCACAGAAGAAGGTTGCTGCCTGATGCTGCTGAGCTGGTTCATAGCCAAAGATCAAGGGGTCACACCAAGCTGAGGTCCCAGCTGAGTACTGGAAATCTTCCTCAAATCCAAGGCAGCAGTGGCCGAGGAATAGGCCAGGCATGGCAGTGTCATTGAATGTAGGAGGTGGTTGATCCCAGGGATACCGGCAGCACCTAGGGTGGGATGTCAGAGCAGAGTCACCCGTCCTCTAGGGCTGGCTGCATGCACAACCTCTCCTTGCTCAGGCTGAAGGGACAGGGGCCAGCAAAGGGCAGTTCTTTCCTTAATGAAGGAAGCAGGAGTTGGAGCACCCCAGAGACCACGGAGGACCCAGAGTGACCCAGCTGCCACTTTGGAGGGAGCAATGGCCAGGGCCACCTGGAGACAGCAACACAGGAGAATGGAATGAGTGAAATGCAAGGTTTAAATGATCAAGAACCACGTGATTACCAAGAAGAGTTCAAAAAAATCTTCTAAATATGTCACAGAGAAGCTGGAGAACCTAAAACCTTAAAGGCAACCATGCATAGAAGTCATTTAATCAACAAAGCTGCAACTGTTATAAGACAAAACTTCTTAGGCACAAAAACCAAGACTGAAGAAAAGTGGCACAATATATTCAAAATGCTAAGGAAAAGTAGCCATCTAGATTATACTCAGCTAAATTATTGGGGAATCTTTTTCAAGGCTAGAAACACACATTACTCAAAGATCCTTGCTTAAAAGAACAACTGAGTGATGTACTTCACCAAGAAGGAAGTTGAATTCATGTAGGAACCACATGAAAGGCACAGTGATGAATGACCTCATTCATAAACAAGGAGATGTATTGTCTGGTTTTGAAGGCCTGTAATGCTTTCATTCTTTTGTTTTGATTGGTTTTATAATATTTTGCTTTGTTTGAATTTACTGTATGTGAACGTATGAACAACTATTTCGAAGAAAACAAGAGACACTATGGTAGCCGCTGTTGATTTCCTGTTGTGTTGTTTTGAAGTTCTGTATTGCTTGCATTGTTCTGCTCTGATCTGCTTGGTTCTGTTTTATTTTGTTTTGTTTTATTCTCTTTTAAAAAGGGGGGTGGCGTGTATTCAGGCATTAGCAATGACAATAGTGACAAAATTTAGGATACAAAAAAAACATGCAATAATACTAGAGAACAATAGGATGTAAAAAAATCAAGTTTGAACTAAAAGTGTTCTTAGATTCTTTCATCAAGAAGAAAGTAAAATATTGAGTTTAAATAGTATTATATCAAGAATTCATATGAAAAGCTTAGAGACATCGCTAAAAGAAGAGAAATAGAATGTACTAATTTTAAAACCAGGGTAGTAATGGGTAAAGAAAACTGTCAAACAAAATTTTGAAAAGGGAGAAAGGAAATAAAGTCTGCTGAATAGAATGCAAAAATTGTTGGAAATCAATTCAAGTATATCTGTAATCATAATGAATATAAATAAGCTAAACTCATCAGTAAAAATGAATTATTAGAATAAACTTTTTAACATAGCAGCTCTAGTGTTTGTAAGAGATACACATAAAATATGACAGAGTAAACTTGAGAGTAAGAAGAAAATTATTTCAAGAAAATGATAAAAGAAAGCTGTTATAGGTATGCTATACCTAATCTTAAGTAAAATTAAAAATATATATTAGGAAAAAAGCACACTACATAGTGATAAGGTGTGAAAAAACCAAGAAAGTACAAAAATTCTAAATATAACTCTAAACGTAATAAACCTAAAATAATAGAGATCGGCAACATTACCAAAAAAATTGACAATTATAATCATGACTTTAATATAGATCTTCCTGTAACTAGTGAATCAAGCAAATAAAAGTAATAAATATTTAGAAGACATTTAGGGAAAAATTAACAAGTTTGATCTAATTTGTTTCTAAAGAATCTTATACCTAAAAGTTAAGGAATACAAATTCTTCTTAAACCTTAGTACATAATTTACAAAAATTGACCACTGAATGTTTGCAAACAAATCTTAAATCCCAGTGCCTCTAGAGTTGATATCATGCAGGTGACATTCTGAAATCACAGCACAATAAAACGAAAAATGGATAGCCATAAATAGTATCCTTCTATTTAGAAATTTAAAAATTTGCTTCTAAATAATACAGTTGTCAATGAGAAGATTACTATATCAAAACTTATGGATTGGAGCTACCACACTCTTCAAATGCATCTATGACATATATTTGGGGGAAAAAAATCTAAAAATTAAGAATCTGTGTGATTAAAAAAGTTAGAGGAAAAACAAGTTAGTAGAGAGTAAAGGAAAGATTAGTTTTCATTATTGTGAACATTCATGGCCGTGTCTTATACCCAATCAATAACTAAAGTTCTAGGGAGTTCATCAACCCAAAGAATTTTATGAAATCAGCCCTCTTTATAATCAAGGTAAAAATACAAACCTGAAGTGCAAAATGTCATATTATTTACTCATGTAATTTGCTTGGAAAAAGTATATATCCCCCCAAAAAATGTTCATTTGAATTATTCTTTTTATTCATTTTAAAAATTAGTACAAAGTTATAGCATGTATGTGTGTATGTGTTGATGTAAAATAAAATATATGTCATAATGTCAATAACTTTTTAAGATGTTCTAGTCAAACTTTCCTCATCCCAGCCCCAATCATATATGCATAGTTTACCATGAAATCATAAATAAATGATTTTCATTTGAAGTGAGGTCTTTTAATTGCTTTTCCCAGCACCTTACTGAGTAACAAAGACTTAATAAAACTTGAGGACCTCAAAGTTATTGTGAACTTTATCTAAGATAATTTGTGCAATTAAAATATGGCAGGTCCATAGTAATTATTCAATAAATATTAGCAGTTAACTATCCTGTGCTAAGCTATGGATCTAAAAGTTTAAAAGATCTCCATGTAAATTTTCAATATAATTTTCCAGCATGATTACCTCATATTATAAACTTTACTTTTTATCCAATAAACCATCCACTTTTCACATCCCAACACAGGCTGTCTCATGTTTTCTTTGCCCTAAATGCCTTTCCCCAAATTTTCCATGTCCAGAGTCTTCAAGGTTCACCTTAAACACAACTTCTTGAAAAATTCTTCTTTAATACCTCTTTTTTAAATAATGCCTTCTTTCCTTGTATTCTGTGTTTTGATAGTAATATGTATACTCTGTGATGAGATTTATCACACTTTTCTTGGGAAGAATTATTGATGTCTTACTTCCCTTACTAGACTGTAATTTCTGTTAAGAGTAGGACCCGTGTTTGACTTACCTTGGCATCCTCATAGCTTTATGCATTGTGACTTGTGTATAATACTCATTCACTTATCCATTCATTCACATCATTTGTATGATGCCAGTAATAGGTGGTTCTTAATAAGTATATATTCACCCAGTGAATGAATTAAAGCTGTTTATTAAGTGGACAAAATATGAAGCTTTCTTTTGACTTGCCTAGTGGGAGCCCTTCCCAATCTTTTCTAAATGACAAGAACATGAGGCATATGTACCCTTCCGGAGATGCGCCTGAGGGGGTAGCATGTGTTATTCATTACATCACATGTGACCTTTTCAAGTTTACAATCAATCTTGCTTGGAAGGCTCGTGTCATTTAGAAAGTACCACAGTGTGCTGGGAAGGGAGACAATCTGAGTTGGCTACAGTTCATGAATCCAAATACCCTATTTAAAGGTCCAAACATGAAGACCGAGGATGCGCTAAACACATCATTTTCCTTCCAAGTGATTGAAAAGGGATGGTACAATGAAGCTCTGTCCAGTCTCAGTGTATTGATTTTTTTGCTACCTATTTTTCTCAGGTTTGTCAGGTCCTTGAGAGTCTATTTCAAGTTGCCCGCAGACTTATTTCCACGTGTTTCTTAAAACTATTTGTGATTAAATCACCCACATTGTCTTCCAGGCTGTAATGATTCTCTTCCTGCTAAACCCTGTTTTTTTCCCTTTATTATATTCTGTTTATCACATATTCATTTTCCACTACACTGCTTTCTTTTGGTATCCCTATCAATTTTTCTGTTTCTTGATTCTCTGTACACTCTCCTATTTGTTCACCTATCTATTCAATTTAGCATATAGTAGTTTCCGGGCACATTCTGGGTCAAACACTGCACTGGTCAAAGAGAAAGTGCCTTCATTTAAAGGAACCGTAGCCTAAAGTAGTGGTGAGAAATTCAATGTCATGTGACATAATGGGTAAGTACAGGATAACATCACTCATGTCATGTAGGCATCTCTCTAGAAATGTCAAAGAGGCACATTAATTATGAGATAAAATTGATAGCTAGAAGAAATTAGAAACACACTGAGACTTTAAGGAGATAATGAGTGAAAATAGGAATTCTAGGTGTATTAAATAGAATTGTGGAGGCCATGAGATGTGTAAGTGAAAGATGTCTGATGGAGAGCAGTATTTTTTGAAGTCCTGCCTATGGGACAGCTGCATAAGGATCATCTAGAGTACTTTTAAGATCCTACATACGTGGACTTCACTCCAAAATGTATTGGAGATAGAATCCTTGAAGGAGTTAAAATTTGTCATTAGTAGACACCCCAGATTTAGACATGACTGAGTTAAAAAGCATTGTACAGAGATAGGAGAGCTTGGGAAATAACAGGAAGACTGACATGACTGTCATGAGTGGAAAAGGAATGTAAGTACACAAACATCTGGAAAGGTCCCAACCCTCAGAACTATTATTTTATAACTTAAGAAATTTCCACTGGAGAAATGGGCATGAGGCATGTTGATAGGTAGTCTCCAGGTGAAATACAATTTATTTCTCAGGACAGTTAACCTACCTTCTGTGTTTCCACACCTGGCATGCTGCGTATGGTTAGAGAAAATCATCCAACCACACAGATTGATCTCACTCCCAGTATGTGGCCGTTGCTCTCATTAAACCCTCATTCTATGCTCATCCCTATTTCTCTAGATATCTCTTTTCATTCTTTCCTGCAGCTATTCAAAAATTTCTCTACTCTCAAGCCTCCTGTGGCACTACCTCTGTCCTTATTCTCAGTATATAATCTCAAATTCTACTTCACTGAGAGAAGGAAACATTTAAGACAGGATCCTCAACTTCCCCTACACCCCCACTAAAAAACAACTGTATCTGCAGTGGACCCTATTCCTTCCCACACTTCTTCCAAGTGGGAGCTGGGGACAGAATCATCAGCACAGCCTGGGCGCTTGTGAGAAATGCAGAACTTCAGATCATCTAGATCCACTGCGCAGAATGTGCATTTTAACAAGACAATTAAAATTTTAGAAGCTCTGCTTAAAAACTATGCATCCAACCAACTTTTTTAGGTATCTGCCTTCATCACATCTCTCTGACTGCCAACCCACCTCCTCTCCTGGGCCATCCCAACAACATTCAAATATTGAAGTCTCTCCTGTTGTAAATCAACAAACATTCACATCATTTTTAGAAGCTTCATTGTGACTTCCAATCTTTTCCTCTACAAAGCCAAAAACTCTCAAAGACTTTGTCATAGTTGATCTCTATTTGGCTCCCATTCATTTCCTAACTCATATTTAAAAGAGACTGTTAGTTGTCTCCCACTATCCAATTTCTCTATTTTCCAAAATAACCACACCCTAATATACTGCTCTCTGGAGTATAGACTATTTCCCAGTTCTATGTGTGTTGTCCATAGTTCTGATTAATGTGATGCTAAAGGAAGTGATGTGTATGTCTTCTGAGAAATGATCTTAAGAGGGCAGAGTAGAACCTTGTTTTCTGCATCTTTCCTGCTGGTAGATTGTGGATGCCAGGGCTCAAATCTCAGCAGCTGACTTGGACCATGAGAAGAATTGGAGAACGGAAACCACACATAACTTAACAAAAGAGAAACTTGCCTGCAACAGTGGAATGCCATTTCTGGCTGAACAGATGATCCCCAGATTTTTTGGCCTTGAATGAAAAACATATTTTTCTTATTTATGTTACTTCAGGCCTTTTGTATCAGTACCCTAATATTTTACAAATGATCTGCCAACCCTTTGCCATTCAAGTTATCAGTGATACGTATCATGACTCCTGGAGGTACAGATCACTGTGGGCCTTCGCTTCACTTCTTTACCATTCTTTCCCTGAGAGTTTCATAGGATACACATGTTTCTATACCTAGGCTACTGAGGACAGTTATAGAAAGCCATCCAACTACACAGATTATTTTGCTACCCTCAACATTGGCCATCTGTATTTCTCTAGATATCCTTTTTCATTTTTACTGCAGCTATTAGGAACTTTCTCTTTTTTCAGACCTCCTACTCTATTACCTCTGTGCTGCATATTTATACAGCTGTCCTTAAATACCACTGGGAAAGAGTGTGGAAGAGGTCACACAGTGCAGATTTGCTTCTGCCTCCCCTCTCTAAACTCAGCATTCACCATTTTTTCCACCCCATGTACAGCAAAATGTGGTTTCTCCGATTTATGTATTCTTCCCCTCATCCATTTTTGAGTTTAGTTAGTAAAACACTCTGCTTTCTTATCTACTTGAACAAATCATCCATACATTTGCCTGAGTGCAGAGCATTGTGTTTTGATCACCACTTGCACACATAGACTTTTGCATGATGTCAGGGGGAAATCAACTCTATAATAAATATTCATGGCTACTTAATAAGTTCCAAATGTTATGGAGCTTACTTTATAGTGGATCCAGTGTCCCCTGAGTGAAAATATGTTCTCAATAATTGTGTAGATAAACTTAAAGAAGTTTAGTAATTCTGTAAACATTATAGCAAAAAGTATAACCAAAGCTATGTTTCATCTACATTTGCTATCTCCAAACTCAATGTTCTTTCCACACTAATTTGGACATCTTCTACATAAAGATGCTTTGTGAAGAGGTAATAATAAAGAAAGATTAAAGCAGACTTCTGTAATACTTTGAAATATTTTTTAGGTTAGCATTGTATTTTCTGGCTTTTCTAATTAGCCCATGACATCTAACAAGCTCATAAAACAACAGTCTGTAGCTATGTTCATCTGAAAGCAAAACATTTGGTCAATTAAACCAATTTAGCAAAAAAGAAATAAACAACTGAATCCACTGGAAAGACACCAACTTTCTTCTAGAATAGTTAGTTGGGCAGCCGTGGGGACAGCCTTCCGTGCCAGAATCTGTTTCCTCTTTCCATTTGGATTTGGAATCTGAAAACATGGGGGTTTTCTGCTTTACCTCCTAAAATGACACAGAAGATTAACTCAGGTCACAAGGAGAGTTGGTAGGTAAAGCAGTGAATGGAAAATGTTGTTTATGGCAGACACAGCTACATATGCATGATGATAAATGTACATTGTGCCCTTGGTGAAAAGAAACATAATACTTTGAGGAAAGAGAAGAGAACCAAAATGGTTCACCCAAAAAGAAGAAATAAAAACCAAATTCTAGAGAATGACTCAAAGAGGTTGAAAGAGTTTCAGTGAAGCCCTCACATCATCTGGGTTCAAGACAAGAGACAGAACTGAACTCTCTCTCAGGAAGACAAAGAGATCATGGCAGCCATCTCAATCCGGAGCCTGTGGCTGAGTATGCTAACCCTGGGAGGAGTTTACACTGCCGGCTGACGTGGGGGAATAGAAAGGGTAGAAAAATCCACTGCTAAGAGAAATGGCTTGAGTAAGTAGCTCATTCCTACCCCTGATTATGAGGAGCTTGTCTCAGTATCAATGAACATAGTGAAGATTCAAACGTGGGAGGAAAAGCTGCAGCCCCAGGACCAAGGAGGTGTCATTGTGCCTTAGCGCATGGCCTGAAGAGGAGACTAAACCGAACAGTTTTTCTAGAGACACGCTTCACCTAGAGACAAGGCCACAGAAATCTGGGAGCTAAATGCTCAGCCCTTAGATAGCTGATAGCTATCTAAATAGCCCCCTGAAACATACCATCACTATTTCTTGTGGTCTGATATTGCCTGGGTTTCTGATGCCAGAAATTTCCAGTCTTAATTTCTCTTTTCCCTCTCTTTTATAAAGCTATAAAAAGTTGCTTCATCTCACTCCAAACAAGAGAAACAATTTAAAATGGAAAGAGACACCATTTTACCCACCAGACTAACAAAACTGTAAATGTTCAAGCAATGGTGGGCCACGCTGTGAGGAAATAAGCATTTTCATACATTGCTGATGAAATTACAAGTTGGTTACAATGTCTGTACAGGGCAATGTGAAAGTATTTATTAAAATAAAAATGCATGGACTATTAACCCAGCAATTCCATACCTAGAAATTTCTTTTACAAATGTACTTATACGTGTGAAAAATGACAGAGATTTATAGTTCATTACAGCATTGTGTATAACAGTAAGAGACATGCAGGAACTTAAATGGCCATCGAGAGAGACTGGGTAAATGAAGTATGATACTTCGTATGGTGGAATTCACTAAGGTGTAAGAAGAACCAAGAGCCTTTATTCTGAAGCATATCATCTATAAGAAATGTTGTTTCCCAAATCAATTAATTTACGTTAACATTCGTATAGAAAAGAAGCTGGCAGAATGTGCATTTGTGTGGATGTGCCTGGAAGGATGCATAAGAAAATAATGAATCATATATTCAAGGAGCAGGCATGGGGACTGAGAAGGCAAGAGATAAGGTTAGATGGTAGGTTGTGTATGTGTATAATATATTTCTTTATTCATTTTATTTTGGAGACAGAAGCATATTAGTTATTTGAACATTCATTTAAGTCCACTTTAAAGGAAATAAGAGTCTTAACTAACTCATTAGAAATGTAAGTCCATAAGGAGTGCACAGGGATCCTGGACTGAGCTGTTGGCTGCCTAGGGTGACCTTTCAGGCTTCTTCTCCCTTCTAGAATGTCTGTTCCAGTGTACCTCTGGGAGATCAGGGCTGTGATGTTCTAAAAACATTCTGCATGGGGTAGGTGGCCCCTACAGGACAAGTTGAGAAGTTTCCTTTGCTTCTCTTCCAAGGCAGGAGAGTTTCTGATAAAGGACACCTGGTTAGGGGTTGTGACCAGTGGTTTCCCTTTGGTGCTGATAGGAAAAAAAGTTTCGATTACCATTGAAGAAATATCACAAATGAAGCCAATCTGCAGAGAGCACGATGAAGAAGGAGACAATCGCTGAAGAAGGAAATCTTCCTAGGTTCAAACACTGTTATCCCCACCTTGTGGCCTTGTAACTATGGGCAGAGACTCCTTACTTTGCTGAATCTCAGTTTGCTTAGTTGTAAAGTGCAGATAATATTGTCATCCTTACAACTGTCTTGCTTACTAAAGTTATCTTTTTAAAACTCAGAGCTCAAATAGGTCAGTGATGCCCAACCTCTGAGGCAGTCACTTCCCAAATCACTCAAACAGGTTAACTGCCAAAAAGTACAAGGCAAAGACCATCTTGAAAAGAAACTCTCGTGAACAAAATCTGAACAGCTGGAATATGTTACGAAGAAGCTGTACGGCATGATCTGAGTCAGGTTCCAGTTGTTTTCCTGTTGTGTTTCCCATTTTCTCACTGCACTTACATTATCTTTTATCAGTGAATGCTATGTATATTGGTTGACAATGACTAAGGCTATGATTTACCCTGAAGTGCTGTACCACAAGGAGCTAAGTCTAAACATGATAAAAAATGAACACAGCCTAGGTACCCCAGATCTGAGGTAATGAAGACTCGGTTGCCTTTCCCGAGGTGAGTGACTTTAAATTGTTTTCTGTAGACATGAGCACCTTTTCAGAAAGATTTGCCTTCCTTTATGTTAGATAACTTTAATTTCCCCCAAGGAAGTCCTATCCTTAACTCCTAATCCTTAATCTCCACCGTCAACTCACACAGTGTGAGGAAAATTCACTGTGTCTCTAGCTTGAGAAGAGCGATCTGGTGAAATACTTATACCAAGAATCTGGTGTAAATACTTATACCAATAATCGGAAAAAGGATTCAGTTCAGGTCAATGACAAGAGCAGGATCATGTCCAGAACATTTTTGTTTAACTTAGAACCATGAAATTATCAATCTGAAACTTCTAGGGCTCACCTCGTCAAAGAAGTCCACATAAGATGGCAGGGGTTGGGGGTTGCGCATATCCTCTTACATGGGTGATAAATGTTTTCTTTTTGCTTCAGTCACACTAAGTTAGATGTTCTAACTCTTGCAAATGAGGGAAAAAAAAACTACAAAATCCAATGGATCTCCAGTAAATGAAGAGATGCTTAGCCTCACTTAAAACATGAGAAATCAAAATAAAACCACAGTAACGTACTCATTTTCAACCATCAGAGGGGCAAATGTTCATGATTTTGATAACTCCCTATACAATTTATGGAGAAATAGAAATTATCTTTTTTTTTTAACTGCTGGGAGTGTTAAGATAGTACATTTGGAAATGTTTTCCAAACTTATGAATTGTAAGCTAACAATTTCACTTCCAGAGTTTATGCTAGGCCTATATGCGTGAAACGAAAAAGATATATATCTACTTAGTATAGCATTCTTTGCAGCAGTTCAACAGTCAAAATCTCCCTCAGTCAAACTCTCCATCAGTAAGTATCCGGATAAATGAAAATGTACGTTATATCTACCTCTACAGAGCAATCTGTGTTAAAAAAGAAAAAAAGACGTATTTCTTTTTGTGTTAATATAGATATATCTTCAAGATGTGTTTTTAGAAGACATTATTAAAGTGCAGATGTTTGTGTAAAACATTTTTGTAAAAATAGGAGACAAGGGGCCAGGGTTTTAGCTCAGTGGCTCAAGCGCTTGCCTGGTAAGTACAAGGTTATGAGTTCGATCACCGGTACCAAAAAAAAAAAAAGGAGACAAGAACGAATATTTTTATATTTGCTTGTATGCATATGAATATCTCGGAAAAGATAGAAAAGAAAAGGAGAGGAGTAGTTATCCATAGGATGTGATGGCACATAAAGTTGAGGGGATAAGGCTGAGGGGGAGTTTTTTGGTTTTTGGTTTTTTAATTGTGTAACTCTACTGTATTTTAAAACTCTTTTGGAATTATATAAACTTCACAAATATTTTCAATATATATTGTTAAAATATATTAACAGAGGGGGTTCTGGAATTCTAAGGTGTAGATGGGACACTGCACTGAAATGTCAGCAGCGTAAGTCGGAGGAGCCAGCTTTCTACCACATTCTAGAATTTCAACGCTGAACAACCACCTCCACCTTATTGCGAGTTCTCTTGTGGCTACACTGCCACCTAGAGGACATTTTGAGAACTTCTATTTATTTTTATTTCTCAAGAGAAGTAGGGTACAGATGGTGGATAATGACTGCTTTTCCATTGGAGTTTCTGGACAAAAGTGTTCTACCATGGCAGATTTATTGTCATATTTTCCTGGATTTAAATAATATCACTATTTTCTAGTGGCTGCAGATGTAGCTTTAGACAACGGTAGTTACATTTTTCTAAAAGACATACTGTAGTTTCTTCACTTGTAAAATGTAGACAGTATCTACCCTATCTTATTGTTGCCTGCTAATGTGTTAAATGAATCTTGTTGCCTAAGGTACAACAACTCTACTTCCTAAAATGACTTATGATTGCTCGACTCTAGGCCTCCCGAGCTTGCAATCACATTTCCAGAAAGTGAAATCCTAAACAAGTAGAGTTCACAGAAGGGGCTGTGATGATGGGATCTAGGAGCTCCTTCAACCCGCTGAGAAGCAATGCAGGTGCCTGAGGGGCGGGGGCTACAGAGGGAAAGATGGAGTGCAAGGTGGGAGAGAGGGAAGAAAGCAGGAAGGGAGGGAGGGAGAGACAGAGACAGAGAGACACAGAGCACTTTGATAGCAATGTCTGAATCCTTATATCCAGGCATGCTGAAAGTTCCAAATTTACCTCTGACTTTTCAGCTTAAGGACAATAAATTCCTTTTCCTAAAACCAAGGTGAGGTGTTCCCCCCCATTTGTAATTGAAAGGTTCCTAACATTTCATATTTGAAATTGCTCAACCTCATTTATAGTAAAATTAGAAATTAAAATCAAGATAACACTTTCCTTCTATGATATTGGGGAAAAAAAGGAAATTAAAATTGATTGCATTTTATGTTGACCATACTGTGGAGAAAGAGACATTCTCATGTTTCACTGGTGAGAGTGTGAGTTTGACAAGCTCCAAAGAAGGCAAATTAGATACTTTTGTGCATCGTCAATGAATCTATCTTTCCCCCTGCAGTCCTGCTTCTGTGTAATTTGCCAGCAGACTCACACTCACAGGCAGGAAAGCAGGCATGTAAAAGTGTATTTGGTGCAGCATTTTTCCAGAGCAAACAATAGGAATTAACCTAAATGTTGTCACTGGAGAAGTGCTTTCATTTACACAGTATGGGACTTTAAATCCATTGAAGTAATAAGTACTTTTTTTAGGAACTGATAATGGAAAGTTCCCCATAGTATACAACTGTGTAGAGAAAAACAAAAGTAGAAGAAACTGAGCAGCTAGCTATAATTTGCATTAAAAAGGGATGGGGGATTGACTCTGTATTCATATTTGCTTGCAGATGGAGTCACACGTCTGGACAAATAGACAAGCGAATTAGACTGATCAAGGCTATGCAGAGGAAACTGGTGGATAACTGATGGAGATGAATGGAGATTTTTTTTTTCAATGAAGACTTTTTTGTTGATTTTTTTGAAACCTGTACAACCCATTCAAACGTGAAATATGTTAAATGTCAGGGGAAAATAGTCCTAATGTATATATTAGAGCCATGGAATTATACATTCATGAGTAATAGGTTTCTTAGATTGGATGATATGTAAATTGGACTCCATCTTCTAGCGTATCTGACCCTTTCCAACCTTGAGACAACAGGATGCAGATGGGAGGAATAAATATCCCGGGGTAACAGTGCCACCCAGAGGCAAACTGAGAATGTTTCAGCTTGTTTCCTGGTTTTGTTTTTAGGAGGTTTTTGGTTTTTTTATTTATTTATTTATTTATTTATTTATTTATTTATTTATTTATTGGTGGGGTTGCAGAGAGGAAAGTCAGAGGATCCTAGCAGGGCATAGGTGAGGATGATTTTCTGATTAGAGTTGCAAGTCATTGCAAACATATTTTTATAAAAATATATTGAAAGCTTAGACCTTAAGCTAAACACACTTGATTGTAGACATTAACTTTGTCATTCTTTGTCATTCTCAGCTCTGCAGCTTTCAGTAAAGGAATTGAACATTTCCAATCCGTAATGTCTATTCTTGTACAATGGGTAACATGCTACGTGATTGTCAACCTTCATGACAGTCCTAACCATTTCATACTCATTCCAACAGGAAGTGAGCCATGGAAGAGAAGTAACCTGTACAAAGACCTCCTGTTCCAAGGTTCCCAGCTCATAAGAGCAAGAGAAGGTAAAGGACAAAGGAGGTCCTTGCAAACGACTCACCAGAGTAGCCAGGTTGGCTAGAGAACTCTCATTACCCGCAGGCTGGAGAATCTTTCCTTCCTGTCCTGTGCTGTGGTATTTGCTGTGGAACAATGACTGCCTTTTACTGGTTCCCATTCTTCCCTCTATTCTCTAGGAAATGGGTACTGTGTTTCGGTTTAATTATCCTTTTCTTTCTCTGTCTCCCCATTTCATTGTGTGTATAGTTATTGGGAGCTATGCTATTGCATTTATAGTTACAGGGAGCCATATTGCATTTACAATTATATTGCACCTAGAGTTATAGGGATTGTATTGCATTTATCATTACAGGGAACCATAGGTTGCTGGGTCAGGAGGGGCCATCAGACCAAGAAGAATCACCCAGAACTCCTGGATGTGGAGCACTAACTAGATGAGTCTGTGTGTGGTCTGTCTTGGAGAAGATGAGGGTACAGTTTCCATAGTTTTAATTGTGACTTCATTAGGCAGACTTCATTAGGGTGTTTTTGAAGCAATACATGTAAACAGAAGTGTGTATATATGGAGATTGTTGAGTTGTCAGATATGTGGAACCAAAAAATCTTTCTTTTTGTTTATTCTTAATTATACAATATAACTTTGGTCCTTCATTAGACAGCTAGAATTCCCGTATCTCACTCAATCCATGTAGTCCGGGTGATTTTACTCTATCCCTGGGGCCGGGAGTGGTTATGTGACTCAGAGCTGACAGGTCAAAGAATCTCCTGTTCAATTCATGCCAGAAAGGCCCAGGGTAAGGTATTTCTGTTGGTGTTGGTGCTATGAGCATAAAAAAGGAACACAGAGGACAGAGCTAGGGCAAAGGGAAGCAATAATAAGACAGTGAGAGGAAGAGGGGGGATTACAGCCATTGGTGACAATCTGAGCCTTTGGATTAGGCCCTTTAAAAATCTTGCATCTGTCTCTGGACATTTTAGCAATAGAAAACAAATGTTCTCTTGGAGATGGAGTTCAATTTTCTGTCACTTGTAATTAAAAAGAATTCTAAATAATTCCAGTGGCCCTTAAAAGATGTCAAATTAACTTGTGCTAAGAAGGCATAAACAATAAAATTGATACCATTTTTTTTCACTCAGATTGGCAAAAATCCCAAATACACTCTGTTGCTCAAGTTGTGCTAAGACGGACAATTTATACGTGGCTTGTTGCAGCTGATGCTGGTGCAAGACTGGTGGGAGGGCAATTTGGAAATACCTCAGTACATTTAGATGTGATCATGCACATGCAAAATGAGCAGTGTGAAAAGTTCTCATCTTAGTATTACCTTTAATGCCAAAAGAATAAACTTAAAATTTCACCAGTAGAGAATTGAGTATATGTTTTTGGGTGCATCCATACATTGGAAATACTCCAGAGGAGGGAATTTTTTATGTACTGATAAACACTGCAAGATTTTGAATGCATAATGTTACATGTGCTAATTAAAATGGAAGGAGAAATGTTATGGTAGGTTATCATGCAAAATAAAACTGTATACTCTAATTTTAATATTTTCCATATGCATAAAATGTTCTCTAGAAACAAAAGAAACTAATGACAGTGCTTATCTTTGGTGTGGACGTAATAAAAGAGAATTTTTTCTCTATGCTGTTTGTCATTTTTATTTGTTTTCAAGCCATAGTAATGTATTACCTAATCAAAAATTATGTGAATAAAAGTTTTAAATTTTCACTAGTATCCAGGAGCTACAGAACAATGAAAAACAGATTGTGGCCCCTAATACTAAACTGCATATACTAGATCAGCCGACTTCCTCAACAGTGCCTGGGGTACTGCAGCATTGAGAGAGCAAGCTCTGCCAAGCTGGAGAAAGATAGCCTATGATGAAGGTGACACCTGCAGGACAAAGTGAGAATTTTTCTGTTTTCTGTTACTTTTTTTCTGACAGGCAGAGGAACTCAGCTGGGCACGGAAGTCAAGGATTTGTTACTAGTTGCTCAATAGGAAAAATTTGCTGGTAAAAAGAAATAGTGTAAATGACACTATCTGTACACAAGCTACACAGGAAAGGTGTGTGGAATAGATAGTAAAGTAGACTCCGCCAGTCCAAATGTTGGCTTTGGTGCTTCCCAATGGTACGGCTTTATGCAAAGCCACTTGACATTGCTGAGCTGTGGACTGTACACATACGAAATGACAACAAAAAACTTTCTTTGTAGGCTTCTTGCCTTGGAACTTTTTAAGGGAGTTTAGTAGCCAGCTTAACTGCAATTACAGTCTCTGAAGTAATTGCAGGTTCTCAGACCAACCCCTTCAGGAAATAGGTTGCTAAGCAGACAGAACCCATAGGAAGGGCTCCCTCGCTAAAGGTCCTCACCTCCAGTGTGGCCATGCAAAACAAATGGCAAGAGAGAACCTTTCGAGGTGGCTCAAAGCATATGGCCAGAAGGTTTGTTTCACCACAGGGTTGAGGCCTTGGTAAGTGTTCAACTGTTAGGGATCAGAAACCACTGTGCACTGTTTCCTGTTCTCTTTTTTCCAAGGGAGAGATTTGATTTCAGCTTTCATCATCTCTCCCTTTAAGCATAACATGAGTTTTGATGTTCAGCTAATCATAGTTTGCTGGGTTATGAGAAGCCACACTAGGATCTGACCAAGAATATTCATCTCCCATGGATTCTGGACTCGGACCAATAACTAATTTGTCTGTGAGCCGGGGTCGTGCACATCACCTCACTTTGGGATGTAGATGAACACAGTTTTTATCGTGAGTGGTGCAGCTGCATTATATTGAACTGGGCATTTAAAAAATAATACAAGTGAAAATGTATAAAATCAGATAGAGATGACACAAAAGTTACAATTTCGACAATTGGAAAGCATGCAGTTCAGTGGCAGTAAGTACATTCACCATGCTTTGTAAACATGACCATCTTCCATCTCTAGAACTTTTTCATGGTTCCAAGCAAAACTTTGTAGCAATAATTAACTCCCTATTTCTCACTAATCCCCTTCCCGGCTCCTGGTAACCTCTATTCTACTTTCCAACTGAACTCACCTATTCTAGGTGTGTCATGTAAATGGTGTCGTACAGCATTTGACTTAATATGTCTAAGTTATTTCATTTAGCACAATGTTTTCAAGGTTATCCACTTTGAGATATTTTGTATTTTATTCCTTTTAAAGTGGAATAATATTTCATTGTATCTATATGCCATATTTGTTTCTTTTTGTTTTGTTTTTGTTTTTTAAATTAAGTTTATTGGTACATTTTAGATATATATAGATAATGATAACATTCATCATATGTAATTTGTACCCGTACATGATATATCTTTATTCTTTTTTCCCACTCCCCTGCCCTCCCACTCCCCTTTCCCTCCTTATTTACAGAAGCTTTGTTTCCATTTTTATTCTATTTTCTTTTCTTCCCTTCCTTCCTTTCCCCTTCCCTCTTCCTTAATTCTCCTTCCCATATTAACATTTTCTTTCTATTTCACAATATCTGTTATGTTTTTTGGTCCTTATTTTACACTTTTAGCTTCTTACACCAGACGAGGCGATATTTACCCACATGTCTGATTTATTTCACTTTAGAGTGTGGTCTGGAGGGGCATCCATTTAGCTACAATGTCTCCGGTGTAGCTTCTTTATGGCAGTATACTCTGTTGTATTAAAAGACCACATCATCTTTATCCATTCACTGGTTGATGGGCATTTGGGGTTTCCAAGATTTAGCTATCACAAAATATGCCACTATAAACATGGGTGTGTGTATATCACTATTAATTCTATTGGGCAGATACCAAGAAGGAGACTAGCTGGGCGAAATGGACCCTCTAGTTTTAGTTTTTTGAGGAATCTCCACGTTGACTTCCACAGTGGCTGCACCAGTATACACACCCACCAACAGTGCAGAAGGATTCCTTTTACCCCACAACTCCACCAGCATTTGTTATTGGTTGATTTTTGAGTGCTGACTTTGTATCCACCTACACTACTGAATTTAGTTACTGAATTTAGGAATCTCTTGGTGGAATTTTTAGGGTCTTCTATGTAGAGTATAATGTCATCTGCAAATAATGGTAATTTAACTTCTTCCTTTCCTATCCTTATTCCTTTTATTTCTCTTGTGTTATTCCCTTTACTAATGTTTCCAGAACTATATTGAATGGGAGTGGTGATAGTGCACATCTTGTCTTGTTCCTGATTTTGAGTGAAAGCTTTCAGTTTTTGTTCATTTAGTATGATGTTGGTTATTGGCTTGCCAAAGATGGCTTTTATCAGATTGAGATAAAGATCATCTATTCCAATTTTCTTTGAGGTTTTCATCTTGAATGGGCTTTGGACTTTGTCAATTTTTTTTTCTGCATCTGTTGAGATGATCATATGGTTTTTGTCCGTGGCTCTGTTAATATGATGTATTACATTTACTAATTTGCATAATTTGAAACATCCCTGCATCCCTAGGGTGAATCCTACTCAGTAATGGTGTATAACGTTCTTATTCGCTGTATTCTATTTGTCACTATCTTATTGAGGATTTTTGCATCTATGTTCATTAGGGAGATTGGCCTGTAGTTCTCTCCTTTGGTTGGATCTTTCTCTGGTTTTGGTATCAAGTTTCTTGCTGCTAGGAGTGAGTTTGAAGGTGATGCATCCCTTTCAATTCCATTAAAGAGGTTGAAGAATAACAGCAGTAGATTTTCTCTAAATTTCTTGTGGAATTCAGCAGTGAATTCATCAGGATCTGGGCTTTAGTTACATGTTCAATTTCATTGACTGATATGCGTTATTTAGCATCTTTATATCTTCTTGACTCAGCTTTAGCGATTCGTATATATCCAGCAACCTCTCCATTTTTTTCTATATTTTCCAACTTACTAGAATACAGGTTCTCTAAGTAGGTACTGGTTTTCTGTGAGATTTGTTATGATTTCACTCTTTTCTTTCCTAATTGCATGAATTTGAGTCTTTCTTTTTTTGTTAAGGTTGGCTAAGAATTTGTCAGTTTTATGTAATCTTTCAAAGAACCAACTCTTGAATTCATTGATTCTTTCTGTTGTTTTCTTAGTCTCAGTTGCATTAATTTTTTCTTTAATCTTGATAATTTCCTCTGTCATATGAACTTTGGGTGTGACTTGCTCATTGTTTTTTGGAAGCTTGAGGTTCAGCTTTAGGTTATTTATTTGAGCTCATTCTGTTTTTCTGATGTGGGAGTTTACTGCTATAAATTTCCCTAATTGGACTGCTTTCATTGCATTCTGTAAGTTCTGGTATGTTATATTGGCATCATTGTTTAATTGTAGAAACTATCAGATTTCTTCTTTAAGTTCATCTATAACCCATCGGTTGTTCAGGAGGGTGTTACTTAATTTCCATGTGTTTATGAAGTTTTTGTGGTTTCTTTTGTCATTTATTTCCAACTTCATTGCAGTACAGTCTGATAATATGGATGGAATAATTTCAATTCTTTGCATTTGCTTAAGTTCACATACCATGAGCTAGTATGTGGTCAATTTTGGAGAATGTCCTCTGTGCAGCTGAGAAGAATGTGTATTCTGATGTTGTATGGTGGAACACTAAGTTTATTTGTTCATGGGCTTGGTTCAATTCTTATATTTCTTTGTTGATTTTTTTGTCTAGTTGATCTACTTGTGATAGTGGAGTATTGAGGTCCCCCACTACAATTGTATTAGTGCTTATTGGATTTTTTTCATGTATGTTAATATCTGTTTAATATAGTTGGATGCACTGCTATTTGGTGCATATATATTTATGATTGTTATGTCTTTATCTTGGATTTTTCCCTTAGCAAGGATGTAGTGACCTTCTTTGTCTCTCATGATCAATGTTGTCTTGAAATCTACTTTGTCTGTAAATAGAATAGCTATCCCTGATTTTTTCCAGGTTCTTGTCACATAAAGTATTGTTTTTCAATTTATTTTTGAATTAAATGTGTTTCTCATACACAGCATATTGTTGGATCTTGTTTCTTGATCCATTATCACAGTCTGTTTCTTTTGATTGCTGAATTGAGACCATTTATATTGATAGTTATAACTGATGTGTGATTTATCCTTGTCATGTTATTTTCCTGTTATTGCCTCCCTCTCTTTCCCCATCTGTTTAATTGGAGAGAGTATATATTGCTGCAACACCATATGGAAGGAAGATTAGACCTTCCAAAAGAATTCTAAGTGTATCTATTATCTCTCCAGCAAGTTGACTTTAGTGAATTTATCTATGTACAGTGACATCCCCCCTTATCTGAGAGTTCACTTTCTGTGGTTTAGTTTCAGGTACCAGTAGTCAGCCTCAATCCAAAAATATTAAATTAATGGTTATAGAGATAAACAACTCATAAAATTTAAGTCAGCCTCAGTTAGGAGTAGTATAATGCAATCTCATGCAGTACCACTTCATCCTGTACAGATTGCAAGCCATCCCTTTGTCCGATGTATCCATACTGCACGTACCACTATATGCAAGTCATTTAGTAGCCATCTCAGCTATCAGATCCTCTGCTTCTCACACTGGACCATCGGCATCATTGCGATTTGAAGGTCCTCCTTCTGACATCATTAAGGTCAGTAGTAGCTTAACACTGTGTCACAGTGCCTGCATTGTCCACCTCACTTCCTCACGTGGGCTTTGCGTCATCTTACATCTTCACAAGAAAAAGGTGAGTACAGTACAAAAGGATGATTTGAGAGAGTCCTCATTCATATAACTTTTATTACAGTGTATTGTTATGTTCATCCTATTTCATTATTAGTTTAAAATTTTTTACTGTGTCTCATTTATAAGTTGAAGTTTATCGTAGGTAAGTATATATAGGAATACATAAATGTATCTGTGGTCTCTGATACCTGCTGTGGGTCTGGAGGTCCTGGAACATATTCCTTGTGAACAACAGGGAACTACTCTATTTTTGTAAGTGATAGACAAATGTACTGGTTATTCTCTCCTTGCTTCCATACTCCGTTTCCATTGTCAGTCCTTTTCTGTCATACTTTTTGGTCCAGGAGGCTGACATCTATTGTGTGTGTCACACAGGCTTCTTTATAGATTAGACAACTAGAGGGGTGGGATACCTGCAGGAGGTTGGAGAAGAGAAAAAGAGAAATCAAGGTATTCCTTGCACTGATTCCTGCTTTGACAAGAGTGATTCTGAAAAAAATTGTGCTTCTCTGTGGCCACAGCTAAAGTCAGATGGCCTCTCCCATGGCTGTGTCCATAACCAGGCTCTGATGACCCCAAATCTCTTCCATTTTCTCTTTAGATCAAATACTGGGAAGAGCTTTCTGTTGCAGCTAATCCTTAGGTACTCGCCATCCTGCTTTGGTTCCCATAACCCCTAACCATTTGGCCAGATGTTATTCTTAGGTGGTTTCTATGAAGTAATTTGAATGAGGTTACCATTTAAATTTGTGGAATAGGTAAAACAGACTGCCCTCCAAGCAGTAGATGGGCTCCATCCAATCAGCACAAGGCCTGAATAGAGAAAAAGACTGACTTTCTTCCTGGCCAAAGAGGATTCTCCTGCTGGGTAGCCTTCAAACTAGGAGATTAGCTCTTTATAGCATCCTGGTCAAGCAGTCTTTGGACTCAGACTGGGACATGAACTCTACAGATTTTGGACTTTCTAGCCTCCATAATTTTATGAACCAAACTCATGACACTTCTCAGGAGAAACCTAAGAGACCATGCCTGTGAATTATTTCTGTCATTACATTCTCTTTAGTCAAACCCTTTAAATGTGACTAATTGTTTCCTATGGGTGTCTTGGTTGATTCAGTAATTGTAATAAGAGTAACCCAAGCAAAGCAACCCTATATAACAGTTTTCCTACTAAGGAAAACTAGGACACTAGTAATTCATTCTAGGTAGCAATATTATAATTACTCAAGTTATCACTGGTGTGAAATGCAGCACCAAAAAAACGGTGAAGCACAGTCTAATGACTGTGGCTGTTAATTGGTATGGCAACACAGTGGGGATTACAGTTTGTACTCTGGCTGCTCCTAACTGCCCTGAAGAGTTTGCATAAGAAAAGAAAAGAAAGGAAAAGAAAACCTGAAGAATTGAACTTCCAACTCATAGAACAAGAGTGAAAAACCCTAAAGGATGGTTTTAAAAGACTCTCCTTTAGAGTGCGGACATGGCAGAAAATTAGGCACCAGGGGTGACTGTGTTTCAGGCAAACAACACTAGCTGAATGTTCGGTCTTTCCAGGCCTCATGTCCTATGAAGCCATTCATGAATCAGGAGTGAGATTCCAACACTTGAAATGGGAACAATTGTGTAACCACCCACAAGGCTGAGAGTTTTGAACCATTGAATTCAGCTGAATCTTCCTTAACTGAGTAAGAAGCCCATCCCTCACCCTTCTTTCTCAAGGAAGCCTAACTTCCTTTACATAAATTTCCTTTGTTGACTCAACCTCAGGTAAACCACTCCCAACAGGAGTCAATCCATCCCCACCACTCCACCCTACCCTTGCTTATTTACCTTGAGTCCTATACCAAGAGAGTTCAATGCCAGGATACCCTAAAGAGAAAAGTATGAGATTGGCTCTGGGAAGATATGAAGTGTATTCTAGATAAGTCACAATTTTCACCCTATGCCTTGGCCAGAGCCTAGGGAACACACGCAGGTATTGGCTCTGAGTGTATCAGACGAAATGTGAGATTGTCTTGAGGCAAATTTGTTGGTATGGAGGTGCTCCCAAAGGTTTCCTAGTTTAATGAGTTGACTGAAGCATTTGAGTGTGGTTAACTGAATCCTGGTCAATAGTGGCTAATAGTTAATAAGGCTGTGATACTGGGGGTTTTGAGCAAACTGTGTGAGGCTGAAACTTAAGAAAATGGGACTGTTTCAGTGACTCTCTTTATACATAGGTTGCATAAACACCTTCTTCCCATCATAACTAGCAGGAGGGATCAGATGTTTTATTCACCAAATCCTTAAGAAGTCCATTTTTAAAACTCTATTTAAAACTTCAGATTTAGTAGGCATTTAAAATGGTGGGATTTGCTACCATGGAATTTGGCCCAATTTCAGTGGGGAAGACAGAACCCTGAACTGGAAGATGGCAAGTGGTCTGCTTGTCTTTCAGAGATCAAATGCCAGTGATTATTTTAATCAGTCACAGGAACCCAGTGGTGATCAAGGTGTTTAGACTCATAATATCATTAAATCGACAGTGTGCTAATTGAACTAGTAGACAGGAAGTGCAAAGAGCCTGAGTGCTTTAGTAAGATACAAGCATTTGAACACACAGGATCTTGGTCCATTGTTTCCAGGGGCCAATGCAGCATCCATGTGAAAGGCAAGTTGTTGCCTGGCCAAATCACTGCAAAGAAATAGTGACAATGTGTGGTGAGGTTTTTTGAAACCTAGGGTCAGGATATCCCACATTTTGGCTACTTCATTCCTGCCCCTTCACTAGGTAACCCCTAGGACCACTTGTTTGATTGAAATATAGACCAGGAGATAGTCAAGGCCAGTGGTATAGTCATAAATGTTTAACAAACAGCTCTCTAGAAAAGCAAAAAGCTTGATGTGTAGTATTTGTCAAGTTTTGTGGCATAATATTCATGCCATGGCTAATTTTGAGCTACTATTGTGCTTGAATAGTACACCAGCTCACTAAATTTGAGAACATTGAATGGCTGCCTTTCAGGAGCCAGTGATCTATGTCCAGCATGTTGTGGGTCAGGATTAAGGTGTAATCTGCTCTGCCTCTTGGAATTTATAATCCAGAGGCCGCAAGAGTACTTGACACACCTATAACTGATAGGAATACTATGTGAATGTTTTGCAAGCCCCAGCATCACAAGGCAGACCCAGATGTTTTGGATTAAAGCCTCTTTGGTAAACATCTGCTGCCCATTTGAAAAACATGCTTCACTTACTGAATGCTGGTAGACACTGAATTTCTGATGTGACTCTAAGACATTAACTGATACACACCTCACTTATGATGCTTAATTAATTGTCAACTTGCGTGGAATTGAATCAGCATTGTTCTGAGCATGGAAGATCCACTTAAGGAGGCTTGCTGTCAGAACGTTATAAAGAGAACCGGCGGGAAGGATTTCAGCTGATTTTCCTCGGAAGAACTTCATTCCAGCTGCTTGACTTTGAAGGGCCTTTAGCTGTTCTCTTTGGCTGAGCTCAAGTCTTCACCTTTGCCAAGGACAGCTGCTGTTCTCTTTAGAGGCTGCCTTTACCTTAGGTGTCATTTCTTGGCTGTAGGCACAGATTTTTCAGCTTCCAACACCAGCCTTTCTGCCTGCCAGAGCAGACTCTGCCTCACCACCAGCCTTTGGGCTTTCAGACCCTTCAGTCTTCCACTGAAGGTTCCTCAGCTTCCAGATATGGACTCACGTGTGACATTACCATGGGTTCCAGGCTTTGAGCTGGATTCTCCAGATTTTTAGTGTTTGGACAGATCTCTTGCACTGCTTGGCACATTTGACTCTGTGGGCTGATATTGTCAGCTAGTCTTGTAAATTTCTGCTAATCTGCATGAAATCTATTTCTGACTACAACATAATCATTATCAACTTATTCCTAGCTATTCTCTATTTTTCTAGGCATTGTTCTGAGCCCCAACATATTAAACTCTAGAGAGGACATCATCCAGGCTTCCAGATAGGATTGGAAGCCAGGAGGAGAGATCAAAAGTCAAGAAGAAAGAGAGGTCAAGATCTATTCTAACTTTCTCTACCTATTGTGATTCCAGCAGTGGCTAATCTCCCAAGTCACAGGTGTTGGGACAGGAACCAGCTTCTGCAGCTCCAGATTTTGCCAGCTTCAGAGAACGTGATTTTCTTTCCGTTTACTTGCTTTTACATCTCTGTGACTTTTTGTTATCTCTGGCTATTTACTGTCTGTTGTGGATTTCTTTCCTCTTGACCATCTCAATATAAATAATTACTCTCTATACTCTCCTCAAGCTCTTGAATATATCCTTTGCCACCTCCAGGTCTCTAGTTGATACAATGACTAATTTACATAAGTATCCATAGAAATTTCTTTTACAAGAGGCAGTCCAGAGAAAGTGACCAAGTGACTTCAGCACTCTTCAGCTTTGTGACCTTAGGCAAGAAATTTATCTTCTCTCTGTCTTGGATTTTTCATCTGTAAAATGGAAGTAATAGCTATCCTCTCAGTGGATTATGGCTAGGATAACATGAGTTTAATATAAATAAATCACTTAGAAACAAACCTAGAACATAGCAAGCACAAAAGAAGGGATGTGTTATAGACAGTTTTGCATTCCCTGGAATCTATGAATGTAATGAGCTATTTCTCCAAGAAATTGTGTTAACTTATATGATACAGTTGATCTATAAAAATGCAATTTTTTGGTGAGTCTGATCTAATGATATGATCCCAAAGAACTGTCACCTGCTGAAATCCAGAAAGGGAAGTTAGAGCAATTTCAAGAGTGAGAAGGGTTTGACATCCACCATAGCCTTATTGATTTAAAGAGGGAAAGAGTCCTTTGAGAGGAATGAAATTACCTCTAGAATCAGAGGCTCCTGGATGGCAGCCAGTAAGCAACCAGGAATCGGTCCCACAACTGCAAGGAGTTGAATTTCACCAAGAATTCAATGGGTCCAGAGTCTGCAGATAAGAACCTAGTCAGGCAGCAATTTGACTTTGCTCTTGTTAGACTCTGAGGGTAGAACCCCATAGGGTCCACCAAAACTTCTGATCTACAGAATTGTGATATAGTAAATGGAAGTTGTTTAACCCACTAAGTTTGTGGTAACTTGTTATGGCATCAATAGAAAAGTAATACAGATTGCTATTTTATTATCATTGATAAATGACAAGAAATAAATAAGAATTAATCAAAATGCCTATCAATAGAGAATTATTGTCCATTCATAGAGTACTTTTCAGTAGGGCCTAGGATTTAGCTCAGCGGCATAAGCACCTGCCTGGCAAGTGCAAGGTCGTGAGTTCAATCGCTGTTGCCGCAAAAAAATAAATAAATAAAATAAACACTTTGCAGTGGTTCAGACATAAAAGGAAGCTCTTTATGAATTTTACAGAAAACTCTAGTATATTTTTATGTGAAAACAAAAGCACAGAGTAGTTTATATAATCTACTGCAGTTTATATAACACAAAATGAGGTAGTTATATGTATGTATGCATATATTTGCAAATATATATGTAAATATTGATGGAGTGAGACTACTAACTGAGTTAACCTATTGGAGGGGTCATGAATAAGAACTGGACAGATGGGATGTAATAGAAGGAAGATTGTTTATTATAGATCTTTTTATACTCTAATTTTATATCATGTAAGTGTGCTCTATTCAAAAGAGAAAAATCTTTTAAAAGAAAAAATATATTAGATGTGCATTCATAGCATGTATTCAGAGGTGCAGAACTTTAAACACATGCTTGAGTTTACTAATACAAACTATCAGACACATACATGGGCTTCTTCTATCTTCTAGAATTCTTGGTCTCCTATAGCCTTGAGAGATCAGAGCTAAATTATAGGAAGAGATACTGTGCAATGGCTATGGTGGCGTCTGCAGGACAAGATGAGACTTTTCCTTTTCAATTTCAGGTTTTTCAGAGAGGCCTACATTGGAGAGAGTAAATATTGAGTCCTCAAGGGAATAGCTAGGCAGATAAGTTTAAATAATGACTAATAGAATACTGCAACCAGACATACTTGTATAGGTCCCACTGGGTAGGAAGTACAGAGTAGCAAGACAAAGGTAGGCTTCAGAACCTTACCCACTTTGCTTTGTGTTTTCTCTCTGCCACATTAGGAAAGCAACCCTGTAGACTCACCCTGTCTCAGCCCAGCCCCACAGCGCTGTATTCTCATCTCCTCCCTGCTGTACACAAGCAAACTTCACACTACACTCAACTGAGCTCTTTTATCTTTCAGTATCAAATTAGCATAGTCCTGTTTTTCATTTCCTCATTGTATACAGGACCTAAGGCTATTTTATAAAACTCCTGGTTTTTCTGTTTCATTTTTTTCAGGAAAAATATCACAGATTATGTTTATGCTTTTTTTTTTAAAAAAACCTAATTGACAATAACATGCATTTATTCACCCAATGATGTGACATCTCCCCCTCCAGCATTGTTATTAATCTTAAACCTGACCTTTTTTCACCTTCAAAATGTAAATGTTCTTCTGATTCTCTGTTGGTTTTATGTACACATGCACAGCATCACATTTTTAAAGTGTGTACGTGTGTATAAGACTAAAGCAAAATAGAATTTGAAATAAAACTCCAAAATAAATTTATTTGTGATCTTCAGCCATGAATAAATTTAAGATTTTGTAACTTAGTAAAGTGACTTTTTAAAAAAATTTTTTAAAAATACTATTTAGTAGGATAACAAACTAGGCAACCATGACTTTTAAAAGTAATATACTAGATATTAAAAAATATAGTTATGTTTAAATCTCAAATAGAGATATGAGTTGATTCATTGCTCTAGTAATGTTTAATTTAAAAAAAGAAAACTAGACATTTTAAGGACAGGATAATTATGATTTGCGACTGTGAAGAATCTATATAGAATTAGGAGAGAGAGTATGAGAGGGTGAGAGAGAGAGAAAGAGTGAGAGCAAGAAAGCAAGAGAGAGATAGGGAGAGAGAGAGAAAGAGAGAGATTCTCTGTATCTGTATCTACTTTCAAGATAGGAGATCAGGAGGTTCTGGACCCACTGACTAACACTAATGGAAAATTTGCATATCTAGATTATAGAAATTACAAAGAGTGACCAATCATAACACTAAAAAAATTAATTCTATAGTGAACACAGATAGGCTCAATCACAGAATAATACATTTGTAATACGATAAATATAGAGCTAATACACAATGTTGACAACTACAAAATATTGCTAAAAAATTAAAACATCAGGAAGGAGCTAAAGATGGCAGAACAGTAAGCAGCAGAGTAAACAGTCTCTCTGAGAGAAACAGTTCAGATGCTGGAATATAACATCATGGAGAGGACAAGAAGGAAGGAAGTGGGTCCCCTGAGCCAAGGAAGAATCTAAAATATGAATTGAAGCCTACAAAGAGAATAAGAAGAATTTAAACAAAGAAGAAGGTGGTGGCTGGCAGCGCTGGAGCCAGATTCACCCTGCCAGAAGACCTGCTGGGCCTGGAGACGCGCGCGGTCGCAGTAGTGGTCATGGTCGCAGCTGCAGTCGACCCCAGAGGTCTCTGTGGAGAGGCATGGAAGTGAAGGAGAGTGGCAGATGCAGAGATCTGTGCTGGCTGCTGGTGAGTGCTTGGAATTCCACCCCACCCTCACCCCATGGGAGAGAGTGATCAGCCAGGCTCCATTTTGGAATTGGGCAGGTTACACCCGCCCGGGGCCAAGACTGCTAACTACTTCTAGTGTCAGCACCAGGTTGTGGGCAGACCCACGGAAGTTGCTTGGAAGGAAGCCAGAAAAACCAGTCATTTGGGAGCTCCAGGTTGTGGGCGGACCCATGAAAGCTGATTGGTTGGAGATCGGCTCCCATGCGCGTTTCAGACAATATCGCTAAACAGCTTAGATTCGCAGGGCCTGACCAGGTCTGCTCCCATGCAAACCCCGGGTGGCTTGGTGCCCAGTTCAGTGCAGAGACACAGGCACCCAACATCAGATATATGGAGTCAGCACTGGCTAGAAAAGACAAACAGCCTAGCTTTGGAGAAGCTGTGGCCAGTGCTGGGGTGCCTGGGACCACACTACTCAGGGGTGGAAGAAATCAAGAATATGCCAAGACAAAGAGGGAGAGGGCAATCTCTGGCATCCAACCCAAGCAGTGCAATTCCACAAGAGGAAAACATGGAGATCGAGAATTGCACACCTGAAATGTCTGAAGTGTTGTCGACTGAAGTGAAGAAACAACTTCAGGAAGCTATAAAAGAAATTAGAACAGAAATTCTATCCCAGCTAAAAGAAGGAATGAAAACCATAATAAAAGAAATACTAAACATCTCTAAAGAAGACACAGATAAAAAGATAGAGAAGCATAGGAAAATGAGGGAAACCATGAATGAACAACATAAGAGAGATTTAGAATGTATGAAACAGATTCAAAGAGATATCCAGAATATTAAACATTCATTTGATAGCTGGCAAGTTGACATGAAGGAAACTAAAGAAAGACTTTCAAAGCTTGAAGACAGGATTGCAGTCTATAATCGTGAAAGGAAAGATCTCTTAAAAATAACAAGGTCTCAGGAAGTAACAATTCAATATCTGGTGGACAACTCAAAGATGCATAATTTAAGAATTAAAAATGTGAGTGAAGAAGCAGGTGTCACGACAAATGACATCAGGACCTTATTTACAGATATAATTTATGAAAACTTCCCAAGCATAAAAAAGAATATGACATTCAAATAAGTGAGGCATATAGAACTCCAGCTAGCTATAACCAAAACAAATCTACACCCAGACATATAATAATCAAGATCCCAGAAATTCAACTCAAGAACAGAATATTAAAAGCTGTTAGAGAAAAGAAACAGATCACCTATAAGGGAAAACCCATCAGAATCACAGCACACTTCTCAACACAAACCATCAAGTCAAGAAGAGGCTGAGTGAAGTAATGCAAGTCCTGAAAGAAAACAACTTCCAACCCAGACTGATGTACCCTGCAAAACTTTCCTTCAAAATTAATGGAGAAACAAGATACTTCCATGACAAACAACAACTCAAGAAATTCATGACCACCAAACCAACCCTACAAAGAATGCTAAAGGACATTTTAGAGAGAGAGAAAAAGGACCATGGTTTCAGGAACAATGTCAGAGGGGGACCATCAAGTGGGGCCAGTCGAGTGAATGGAGAGGAAAAATAGGGAGCCAATGGCAGGAAAATAGCATGGCAGAGACTATTCAGTGCAAGAGGGCCTCAAGGCACTAATAGAAAGACTAAGAGGCATAGTGGATCAGGAGACAGGATCCATCAATATGCTCTATGCAAGAAACACATTTAGCTAGAAAGAAAATTAATGGTCTGAAAGTCAAAGGAGAGAGAACAATGCCCTATGTGACAGGGAGTCAGAGGGGGAAAAAAAATAGGAGTAGCCTGCCCATTAATTGCAGAATGGATAAGAAAGACATGGTATTTCATGGGGTGGAAACCTACTCAGCTATAAAGGAAAATAACCTCAAGGCTCTTGTAGGTAGATAGAGGCAACTGGTAATAGTGCTCATGGATGTAATGGGCCAGAGTCACAAGGGTGAATTTTGTGTTGTCTCCATAGCATAACAAACTAAAGG